>CM019691.1:33274813-33402313 GCA_009760885.1 Achatina immaculata | reverse complement strand
ATTGTAACATATGTTGGGTGTCTCTGAGCTTAGTGGTCATGTAAGAGAAACTGTAATAATACACAGTACACGGAGGAAAGAAATCTTGTAAAAATGTTACCGTGTTATATTTTAATAGTGGTACACGGACTCTGTTTAGTAGTAAAGCTAAAACTGTTTTAGTAGTACTGTGTTACGGCTTTAAGCAGTGCCGAGAAAGGAAAACTGCTTTAGCTGGTCTTTGGGCTAAAAGACCCTACAGAGGTCTTATTCCTACGGACCGGCATCGCCAGAACCGACTGTAATGGGGGAACCAGCGTCGTCAATGGACCGTTGCGAATTATTGGAGAAGAGTTTGGTTTAGGGATGAATCATTCTTTCTGCTCCAGCGACGCGATAGACGAAGAAAGAGTTTACCGCAGAGTCCACGAGCGCTACGCCTAGAAGTGCGTGGGTGAGGCTCCTCCACATGGAGGTGGAGGTGTACTAGTGTGTGGGGGACGATCAACTTCATGGAAAGAAATGGCCTGGTGCAAATTGAAGGACGCCTAAATGCCTAATGATACGTCGCTGAAATTCTTTGTCCTCACGTCCTTCCACTTCTGGCTGCACAAGGGTCGATTTTTCAGCAGGATAACGCTCGACCTCATGTGGCACAACTCACCACCAAGTTCCTCTCCGACAACAACGTCCAGACCATTCCGTGGCCATCCATGTCATCAGACATGTACCCAATAGAACAGTTATGGGATGAATTCAACAGACAAGTCCGCCAGCGAGACGTGGCGCCAACCAATCTCCGACAGTTGTCTCTTGCACTGCAGGAAGAGTGGGCAGCCATCCCACAACAACAGATCTAACGGCTAATCGGATCCATGTCAAGGCGATATCGTTCTCTGATACAGACCAGAGGAGGCCATACACCTTACTGAAACGGAGGCCTCAGTCGCAAAGAGTAAAAGTCCAAACCAAATGTAATGAACACTATTTCATTGTTAAAGTCTTAAAGTTTCTTCATGCCAAGAATGAAACATTAATGAATTAATAAAAAAAAATTTTGATACAAGTTTGAAATGTGGTGTCCATTACGACTACAGTAGTGCTGCGTTTCTTTTTTTGAACAGTATATAAGAATAAATAAATATGCACATGCATGGGGGGCGGGGGGGGGGGGGGTGAAAAAGTAGAAAAAAGCGAGCACTTAGCTGTGATTTGTTAGAAGGTGTGCCCAGGAGTGCGTGTGGCAGAGTATTGTGAATACTTAAACGAAGACTTTGGATGTGTGATAGGTTGGTGGTGAAGATGGTGTGGGGAAAGGAGAAAGAGAGAGGAATATAATGATAATCTAGCCGAGAGAAAGGTGGGTGGAATAGATGAATGTGCTTAGGTTAGAGGGTTTGTAATCTAGTACATTGAAATTGTTCTGGAATGTGAGGAAAGAGTAGAACTTAGAAGAGAAGGAATATGATTGTGGAGAAAGGGAATGTTAAGTGTAGCTGAATTTCGAGTTTAAACCATTTGGTTTCAGCGTCCGATATTCCTGAATGTAGCGGTTCTCAAGCGCCTAGCGGTTTCTATCATCAAAGTGACATTGTTTCATGATTGTAACTAGAAAATCAGATTTTCCGCGGTTATTGGGACCTTTGAAATGTTTGGAGACTGGCTTAGAAGCATACAGGGAGATGCCACACAAATGTTTCTTCATGCGTCCAGGAACAGTCTCTTCAACATAAGTTATCCTACATTTTTTTTGTTAAGGGACTCGCATGTGAGATCTTCACTGAGTGTGAGGACAGTTTTGGGAAAGGTAATCTATTTCGTTTCCCATACTACAGGGGAGGTGACATAGGGAGGGGTGAGGTGGGGTTGGGGGAGGGGATAACATTTTCCAAAACAGACAAATGCAGGACACCGCTTAAAGTGGCTATGGAGGAGTTGAGAGATTTTTTTTAACTGAAAGCTAGGTTATGGTCTGAAAAGTACTCGAAGTAATACTTATCAGAGAGTAGTATGTGTAGCTTAATATACAGATACAAATATGGCTACTGATGTAAAGGTCAGATATGTATAAATGAGTACACAAATATATAAACAGGATTACTAGCATAAAGGTCGGATAGGTGTAATCGAGTACACAAATATAAGCAAGGTTACTGGTGTAAAGGTCAGGGTGTAACGAGGCAAACAAAAACATGGTTAAAATTTGAAAACATCTCTTGTACAGGGCACGAAGTTTCAATGACTTCAAAGTGGAGAAAAGATGTAGAGGGGTGTAAACGCATTCAAAGTCAGAAAGCTGAGATACCTCGGCCACCACATGAAGAGAGATAACGGTCTGGAGTGATTGATAGCAGAAGGTATAATGCCAGGCAAAAGGGAAAAGGGATATCTCCGTCGAAGCTGGACTCTGACATGACGGAAAGTCTGAGTATGTCACTGCGAGATGTTGGTCAATTTGCTCACGACCGTATTGCGTTCAGGGAAGCAGTGAGAGAGGCAGTGTTCTTGAAAGGACACGTCACGTGACACACGCTAGAAGGGTGAGTTCAATCACCATAATCCGCTAACCAGTGATGTTCAAGACCCTGTCCCTCTCACTCGGTGGCGATCCTATTGAAAAAAGACCGTCCTGTTCCTTCATTCTGATTGTTAGGATAAGGCTTGTCGTGGGACCCATGGTGGTGGAGTCTAATTAGAAACCAGCCTTGGATTCAAGAATCCATCTCCACATTCTCCTATCCCTGTCTGTGTTTCAAGGTAAACACCGTTTCATTTGTAGAGAAAAAAAGTTTCGCGGTTTCCGTAGGATCAAAGAGGGATGATTTCAAATGAACATCGCCTTTAGACTGTACGGCATTCCTGATATATTCCTCGTTGGGCCCCTGTTCCTCTTTTTTCGGCACCCCAAAATACTGGATCTTAACAATGTCTGCTGGAGGAGGCTAATATCAACAAAACTGGTGGACCACGCTGACGGTGCTGAGCTAAAAGCCCTCAATACGCCATTACGGATCAATAATACAGCTATAAATCCCTTGCCAGCGTTATAATTGGCTTGATTGGAGTCAAACAGGGCGCCTGTGAATCAAACACGTACCTTCTCAGACACGCTGATGCTCATGGAAAGAATTCTCTTTCCGTACCAGTAAGAAATGACTCACCAAGACAGGAAAACAGTTGCTATTTTCTCTAGGAAAAGTAAGAACCTTTAAGTTATTTTCTTTGCATGACTCTCAAACGTCTGGACTGATCGATTCAAAGCGTTAAAAGCTTAGAGTCGTGTTTTCATTGCCTGATTTGAATGCATTAGAGATATTTACACCGTCCGTAGCTTTCTGCCGAGCGTGGTTCCTGGCCGTAAATTAATGGCAGATATGATATCAACTTATGCGATCGATTTCGACATTTAGAAATAGAGGATCGGGGAGTTATTCAGTGCAGATAAGCTTTGATATAAACCTTTCAAATCTGATGTCAAGGTTTAGCGAGCAATCTTGATAAAGGATATCAACTTTTCATTTGGCTGCTTCAATAATTCAAGAATTCAGAGTTCACGTGTTGACTCCGTTTTCAATGATGTATTTTATGTTTTCCTTTCTATCTTTAAATGGCACAGTATTACTGTCCACAACACAAAGAGGATTAGAAAAAACTAATTATGTCAGTTCGTAAGAGCAATAAAGAGCAAAACCTCTATCTTAATGTGAAGAAAGCTAAATTGATGACAACTAACAAAACAAAACAAATAAGGCAGCTGAAATATATATCAATGAGGAAAATTGGAAGAGGTGGAAAGTTTTGAATATCTTGGATCATTATTAACCAATAATAGAGATACTATGAGGGAAATTAAAAGGAAGACATCTGTTGTTATTCAAAAATTAAAACAACTAAAGAATCTGTGGATAGGAACAGACAGAACTATAAAAATAAGATTTTTAAGGGCATTCATCTTTCCCATTGCAAAATATGCATGTGAGACCTAGACACTTAACAAAACAGCTGAGAAACACATAAATGCCTTTGAATGTAAATGTTACAGAAGAGTTCTTCAAATATCATGGACACAAAAAAGACCAAATATATCCATACTACAAGAACTTAATATTGAAGAAGGCTGGCTAGTAAAGAGGATTAAACAAAGAAACCTTAAATGTTTTGGACACATTAAATGTCATGCTAATTTAGAGAAGACTGTCTTGGAAGGGTACATAATGGGGAAAAAGAAAGAGAGGAAGATCAAGGCGAAGATGGCTGCAAGACATCGCTGATAATCTGCAAATGGATGCATCAGCAGCAGGGGATCTTTCTTACACCCGAGAGGCCTACAGGCGAGGTGTTAAGGAGGCAAAGTTCCGCAAAGGACATGCAAATGACTGACTGACTGACTGATTTTTTATCTAGGTCTTTAACACACTCTCCATAAATCTTTCAACAGGTCATCACTTGAAAATCTACTCTCAACATATTTCTTACATTATTTCCCCAATAATAATAATAATAATCTGTTAAAAAACCTGGGTGGACTAACATATATGTCTATAAACATGCATATTCAAATATTTACAGAACCTCAACAAATACAACCAAATGATAAATTCACAGTTGAAATCACCGCAAAAATATCAAAATAAACACTGTGATACCTTTAACTCTTATGCTCCAAAACAACACTGACAGGGCTGGTGGAACTTGCAAACCTTTGTAAATCACATTAGAGTGATATTTACAGTCTAAATAAGATGAAAAGTAGCAGATTTCTAAGCGGAATGACAACTGCGGTAAAACTGGAATGACAGAAACAAGAATGACAGAAAGCAAGACGAGTGCATATAAATGAAGGACATACAACAATCCAATATTTCGGCAAAAGCCTTTTTTCAAGGATCACATACAAAAACCGCACAAGAGACAAAAAACACGAAAACTGGGTGAAAAATACATAAACCTCACTTTTAGGTCTACTCCTAGTACGAAAGTCCTGCACAAAATCAATTATAAAGTAAGAGAACACAGTTTTGTAGGATCAGACCTCGAAAAAATCTCAGACAAAGCACTTTAGTGAGACGCGAGAGAAAAATCACAAGAGAACAGCGTACTAACGAACTGAGCCTAGTACTCCGGTGGCTAGACGGCTGCTCGTCCTGCTGGAGTCCGTGGTTCGAATCCCAGGTAATTCTCTTGTGAAATATTGAACTGTTGTATGTTCTTCATTTGTATGCGCTCATCTTACTTTCTGTCATTCTTATTTCTGCCCACTTTCCTCACTCTTTCCATCTTTCTTTTTTTTTGGAAAACTGAACTATGCACCCATCTATTTACATTTCTAAGCCAACCCAATGTTTTAAATAATAGCGTAAATTTCTTCGAGTTTCTTTCTATTAAAATTTTGTTTAGAAAAAAAAAGTATTTTGTTAGAGCATGGAAAATAATTCAGAAGTGAAAGAGTTAAATTACGTGCCGTGCAGGGTAGCACTGGCCATTCAAGCTGATTTATCTTGTGCGATCATTTGGTCTTTCCGATCAGCTCAAACTGCATTTATTTTTTCCATGCCACATGGTCAGTTCGTGGAGATATTTTCCCCTTTCTTCCATCCTCACACACACAAACACTACACACTCACACTCACTACACACATATACATACTCTTCCCCCCCCCCCGCCCCCTGAATTTCCTAGTCGTTATCAGTTTCTCGACCTTCTGTCACGTCCGAGAAATGCTGTGTGTCATTTTCTTATAAATTTTAACCAGTTTTATTTTCTTATAAATTTTAACCAGTTTTATTTTCTTATAAATTTTAACCAGTTTTATTTTCTTATAAATTTTAACCAGTTTTATTTTCTTATACATTTTAACTAGTTTTATTTTCTTATAAATTTTAACCAGTTTTGTTTTCTTATAAATTTTAATCAGTTTTTTTTATCAATTTTAACCAGTTTTATTTTCTTATACATTTTAACCACTTTTATTTTCTTATAATTGTGACTCTATTCACTTTAAATGTTCGACTTGGACTCTACTTGAAGTTGCAGACAAAAGCGACTTGGACTCGACTTCGACTTGCGACAAATTTGTTAGTCGACACGACAGCTGCATCTACCGTACTATATATAACAAAGACAACGCACGCTTCAGTACCCCAACTGCTTTGTGTCCTGTCGCAGGCAGGCCTTATCTAGACTGAATGTACAGCCCGTTGTGTTTTGCCCCGTGCATGTCTTGTCACTATGTCATAACCTGTAGACAGGGAAATGGCAAGAAAAGAGTGCCGATCACGTAAAGCTGGTACAAAGGGGCCAGTTAACTGACGGATTTACATAACTAGCAAGTTATGATTGGCAGGTCGATGGCACGCTCGAATTGTCACACGCGTGTCATAAAATGAGAAAGACAGCGGGATTTGATTCAGCAAATGTCAAAGTACAGAAAGGAGTGCTCACGCGTATTTATCCTTACAAGTAGAAAGAACTGATGACAAAGCAATTCGGGATCTAGAAACGAGTCTAGCTGGTGGTATACTGAATCTCTCTCTCTCTCTCTCTCTCTGAACCTTAAGTGCCCAGGGCACATGGGGCTTCCGCAAGGGTTTTCCTCAAATGCCTGTCCTTCGCCTTTTTTTCTGCTCTTGCCCAGGTGAGCCCTCTATTGCTCAACGTCCTCTCTGTTGTTCTTCTTCATGTCTCTTTTGGTCTACCCTTACTTCTGTTCCCCTGTGGTGTCCATCTTAGTGCTATTTTTGGTAGTGAGTTGTCAGTCATTCAGAGCATGGTATACTCAATATTAATATTTTATTCCTAGTATATTAGATGTTATTACAGTTTAACATAAAAATAAGTAAATTACTGCTGAGATATTCGATAAATGTACGTATGTAGACAGACAGACAAACAAATAGACAGACAGACAAATAGATAGATAGATAGATAGATAGATAGATAGATAGATAGATAGATAGATAGATAGATAGGTAGATAGATAGATAGATAGATAGATAGATAGATAGATAGATAGATAGATAGATAGATAGATAGATAGATAGATAGATAGATAGATAGATAGATAGATAGATAGATAGATATATAGATAGATAGATAGATAGATAGATAGAACAAACCAGAAGTCACTCTGCCATTTTACTCTTGGACTTCAGACCTGACTTGACACTTGATTTGAGACTTGACTTGAAACTGCTTGCAAGGTCTTGAGACTAGACTTGAGACTGGACTTGAAGCCTTTTTGTAAAGACCTGAGACTTGACTTGAGACATAAAGGTTGTGACTTGATACTTAACTTGATACTTGGCATGAAGAACTTGAATGCGCCTCTGCCAGAAACCAAGATCTGAAGATATTGTAGCACTATGATACAAAGGAACTAAGATAAATAGCAGAACATCTAATGTGCGAGAAAAAAGAGGTATAATAAACTTTCTAATTTTATGGACGAACAAGAGTTAAAGAGTGTCCGTTAATACTGGAAGACCGTTAAATATATATATATATGAACCTTAAGTGTCCAAGGCACATGGGGCTTCCGCAAGGGTTTTCCACAAACGCCTGTCCTTTGATTTTTTTCAGTCCTTGCTCAAGTGAGCCCTCTATCGCTCTACATCCTCTCTGCCATTCTTCTCCATGTCTCCTTTGGTCTACCCTTACTCTGTTCCCATGCGGTGTCCATCTTAGTGCTATTTTTGATAGTGAGTCGTCAGTCATCCGGAGCACGTGACCCAACCATCGCCAGCGTCTTCCCTCAATAATTGCCGTCAGTGGGTTCATCTGCATTTCTGTCAACAAGTTATTTCTTATATATATATATATATATAAAGACCGTTAAATCCGAAATCCGTTATATTGGTGTTTCGTAAATCGAGGATTTATTGTGTTATATTTCTCATATATCTGTTCTCCAAGACTTGGGCAGGGAAGGGGAGAGAAGCAGCAGAAAATGAAAGAAAAAAAATGTTTTTGGAGAGAGATAGAACACACACTCTGAACGTTCACAAAACCAAATGAAGACATCGGAGAGGCTACAGAACGTCATAATTATACCCATGAAGGAAAAGACAATTTAAAAAAATCTCCGGACACTCATGAGAAAACAAGAAAGAGCAAGAGACACTAATAAAATATGTTTGATCGTGCTGAAGAATTGACACAAAAAAGAAGAGGCAACCGATATGATAAGAGATGCTGAGGATAGGCAAACGCCTATCAGCGTGGCACATGATGATGATTATGATGATGATGATGATGATGGTTGCAACTATACAAGTTGTGGAAAATAATTGCGGAGACAAAAGAGCAACTTCACGTGCTTTTAAAAAAAAAGTAATATTTCGACTTGCGACATTGTCTGTGCAAAAAAACAAATAAGAAGAAAGTTAACAACAGACTAAAGAACTGCCCCCCCCCCAAATTGATAATAATAATAACAATGGTGGTAATCAAAACGAAAAAAAACAAGCATACATTACTTTGATCCCTGTGATTTGCTCATTACCTTGACAATGGAAGAAAGGAAAAAACAGACAGACAAGCAGGCAGACAGGCAGATAGATAGATAGATAGATAGATAGATAGATAGATAGATAGATAGATAGATAGATAGATAGATAGATAGATAGATAGATAGATAGATAGATAGATAGATAGATAGAGAAACAAACAAGCGAATGAAGAAAAAAAACATGAAAAAAAAGAAACAAACAAACAAACACACATACAAACAAACAAATGAAGAAAGAAAGAAACAAAGAAAGATATAAAGAAAAAAAACCTGTTTTCTCCCTCGTACAGTAAGGTTGCTAACAAGCAAAAGAATTCTTTTGAAGCTCGCCTACCTTGGCAAGTGCTAACCCGCACACAAAGCAGAATTAAGCTGCACAAAAGAAAGTGACAATCATGTTACAGAGTAAAATAAACAGGAAGTTAAAAATGAACAGGAAAGCGGAAACTACGAAAAGAAATAAGAGATTTAGGAACCCGAAGCTACCTTTTATTCCGGAACACACTGGCCAATAAAAACGTACCTCTATGGGATACATGGATATATGAATATATGAATCATGCGAAAAAGGGAAGAGGGAAAAGAGAGGTTGATAAATAAAGAGAGGAGGGAGAGAAAGTAAGGAGGAATAAGAGAGAGTTTAGAGACCAGTCTAACATTTCACGGGTCTTTAAATCTCACTATCATAAGAGTGAGTAACAGCGCCACCCCTGGGTGAGCACACGATCCTGCAAGAATAAAAATAAGCAGCGACTGCAGGATGCGTGTAAAATCAATGGGAACTGCGCATGGCACACTACACAGATCACTGGCTGTCTGAGCGTCTTTATTTGCCTTTGAACATCACAGAAGAATATATTTCTGATTTAAAATAATCGAACTGAAACAGTGCAATCTTTCATGAACCCGTGGAAGAAATGTATATTACAGCGTCCTGTTTGTTGTCTTTTAGCGAAAAACAACATCACAAACACACGAAGCAATTCACTTTTCTAAGATGATCAGAAATTACGTTCATTAGAGAAATATCAAGAATTCCTTATAGGGCTAATAAACTGAAGATGGCATATTAAGGGCGAGGGTACAGACAACTAGAAAAACAACAATAACGACAACAAAAGCGAGTGTTTTCTGAGAAGTAAAACAAAGGACACTCTCTCGGAATCTGGCAGCAAAATAGTACACTTCAACCAGCAAAACAGAGGCGTACCTCGTGTGAAACAGATAACGGTACATGCTTAGCTGGGGGGGGGGGGGGTATTTTTTATGATTAAACAGTGGGACATTTTTAATTTCTCCATTCAAAGAAATGAGATTTCTTTTTGTACTCCACATTTATCAAACTTGGCCATTTTCTTTTCGTTATTTTTTATTTTACTTGGCGCCAATAAACCTAGTTACATGCCTGTAATCCTTTATACATAATAATAATAATAATATGAAAAAGAGAGGAAAAAAAATAATCAGTACTGATTAAAAATAATTTAAAAGAATGAGCTAGAACAATGAACCAGATTCACATCACTAACTACCAGTAATAAACTGACAGTTCTGGTTCGATCAAAAACAACAAACTCAGCGCTGGATTTAGGCATAAGCTAAACTTCAACTTAGAGCCTCATACACCGTCTGGTTCAAACTTCATATGGTTTCCGCCCTCATTCACCTTCACCGTCTGGTTCAAATTTTATATAGTTTTGGGCCCCAATACACCGTCTGGTTCAAATTTTATATAGTTTGTTTTATATAGTTTGAACCAGACAGTGTATGAGCACTGTCTGGTTCAAACTTTATATAGTTTAGGACCCCATACACCGTCTGGTTCAAACTTTATATAGTTTAGGGCCCCATACACCGTCTAGTTCAAATTTTATATAGCTTAGGGCCCCATACATAGTCTGGTTCAAGCTTTATAGCTTAGGGCCCCATACATCGTCTGGTTCAAGCTTTATAGCTTAGGGCCCCATATAGCGTCTGGTTCAAACTTTTTTAGCTTAGGGCCCCATACACCGTCTGGTTCAAACTTTTTAGCTTAGGGCTGCACCAAGTCGAAACCAAGATTGTAGCTTAGGGCCTCATCAAGTCTAAATCTGATATTATATATTAGGGCCTGAACAAGTCTAAATCTAATATTGTACCTTAGGGTCTGACCAAGTCTAAATCTAATATTGTACCTTAGGGTCTGACCAAGTCTAAATCTGATGCTGAACAAACTGCAGACTTGTTTGTCACCGTTACTGACTGAAGATATCCCACATAAACTATTGCCAATGTTGGAGCTACGCGCAAACTAACCTAATGCATCCAATACATACGAAACTATGCAACCAACTTCAAGAGGAGTCTTAACGAAGATCACAAGACACGAGGCTGCCACCAGCAACTGGAGGGGAGTCCTGGCCGTGGCCCGAAGCAATGGGACTGCCGCCTGAACCTGATTGGGAGTTTTGATTGTGCCACCAAAACCTGGAGCTGGGTCTTAATGAAGGTTAGAAGCCACAAGGCTGCCCCCAAAATCTGCAGGGAGTCTTAATGAGGGTCAGAAGCCAAGAGGCTTCATCAAGAACCTGGGTGTGAGTCTTAATGCGGGTCAGAAGCCATGGAACTGCAATCAGAACTTGGGAGTCTTAATGAGGGTCAGAAGCCATAAGGCTACCACCAGAACCTGGAAGGGAGTCTTAATAATGGCCAGAAGCAATGGGTTGCCAACAGAACCTGCAAGGTAGTCTTAATGAGGGCCAGAAGCAATGGGCTGCCACCACCAGGACCTGCAAGGTAGTCTTAATGATGACCAGAAGCAATGGGCTGCCACCAGAACCTGCAAGGTAGTCTTAATGATGACCAGAAGCAATGGGCTCCCACCAGGACCTACAAGGTAGTCTTAATGAGGGCCAGAAGCAATGGGCTGCCACCAGGACCTACAAGGTAGTCTTAATGAGGGCCAGAAGCAATGGGCTGCCACCACCAGGACCTGCAAGGTAGTCTTAATAATGGCCAGAAGCAATGGGCTCCCACCAGGACCTGCAAGGTAGTCTTAATGAGGGCCAGAAGCAATGGGCTGCCACCACCAGGACCTGCAAGGTAGTCTTAATAATGGTCAGAAGCAATGGGCTCCCACCAGGACCTACACGGTAGTCTTAATGAGGGCCAGAAGCAATGGGCTGCCACCACCAGGACCTGCAGGGTAGTCTTAATAATGGTCAGAACCAATGGGCTGCCACCAGGACCTACAAGGTAGTCTTAATGAGGGCCAGAAGCAATGGGCTGCCACCAGGACCTACAAGGTAGTCTTAATGAGGGCCAGAAGCAATGGGCTGTCGCCGGAACCTGAAGAAATTGCGAACTTCAACTTAGCGCCGGAACTAATTTTAGACTGTCCGACAGTCTGACAGAACTGGCAAGTTTCTGAACGTGTAAGTAATTGTGACAAAAGTACAGCAAAAAAGCATTGTCATAATATGTGGAACTGAGGGAAGAAGAAACAGATGGGGAAGAAAGATAAAAGAGGAGGGTGAAATATCCCTACCAGACATAATAAAAACAAATAAAATGTATTGGAATATGTGGAGAGACATGAGTACATAGACCACAGAACGTTGAGCAGAGCATATGAAGTCTTGATTGTTCTGTTGTTTTGTTTGTTTACACAAGCCTTTAGTTCCTCAAACATCTCATATCTCGTTCTGTGTTACGTTTTCAGTGTTTTCAGTACACATGGATTGTTCTTCGGCGTCATCTTTGAAATTCTGCTTTAACTGACCCCTCTGTTTTTTGGCTATTGGAATATTCAGTCTCTGGTCCATCTGTTAACGTAGCTCAACTGTTTTTGTATTTGTCGCCCTCTGCTCTTATTTGCCCTAGAAATTTTCACTGTTGTTTGGTGTGTCTAAATATTATATTGCATGATTTAATCAGTATATTATGATTATTCTTACTTATTTGTTTTGTCACCAGTTTGATGTGCAGTATGCATCACCTTTTTTGCGAAGTAAAATATTTATGAGAACTGGATATTTTAATTTTGTTTTCTGATTTCTAATGTCTTCATCCTGTTTTCTCATTTATAATGTCTGATTTCTGTTTTCTCATTTATAATGTTTTCATTCTGTTTTCTCATTTATAATGTCCATTCTTCCACATCAGAGAGCATTGTCAGGGTACAAGTGGCGATGTAACACAGTGCCTCTTAAACTAAGATATTATTATTATTATTATTATTATTATTATTATTATTAGTAGTAGTAGTAGTAGTAGTAGTAGTAGTAGTAGTAGTAGTAGTAGCAGCAGCAGCATTAGCATTATTATTATACAGGGTGTTCCATAAGTAACTGTGCACTAACCCAACATCGATTTCGATATCCTAATGATATCTTAATGTCTGCGGTATCTAGACCATCTACCTGCCGCAACCATTAAGGTATCACTACGATACCAGAATCGATACTGGGTTAGTACACAGTTATTTTGCGAACGCACTGTAGTTATGATTATCATGGATTAGTGGCGTCTAGCTAAGGAATGAAGGAAACCAGAAGGAAAATTTGAGAACCGGTGTGAAAGAAAAGTCCCGCGGTATTGGTAAGTAGTATTACGACAGGACTCTGAGAAGAGTAATCAAACTAAGCAGATACACAGAAATACAAGACACAATGAACCAACGACACAATATAAGTAGGGAACGGACTAATCCTTGATACCTACGACTCGACATAGATAATATATTGGATAATATCCCCCATGACAATTGAACAGACGGATTAACACAGCTGACGCAACAGAAATGCTGACAGAATTTGCATGTTTGCTTATCTAAGGATGCAAACTGGATACACGAATAGGCCACCTGACCAATAAGATGATCTAGGGGAGAAGCTTAAATGGCCGACTTATCCCGAAGCACTGAGACGCAGAAAGGGGTTAGCTGGTGACTAAGAAGAGACCACCGATTGGACAACTGAGGAAACAGGTTTACAAGAGAGAGAAGCGCGGACAGAGGAAAATAAAAAGAAAGAGGAGGAAGATATAAGAAGATAGTCTATTAGAGATCGCGCGCGAGAGAGAGAGAGAGAGAAAGAGAGAGAGAGAGAGTCAGTATGCAATTAGTAGTAAGATCCAGTTGAGGGAAAACGAGTTATTCACGAGATGATCTAGTGCAGTGCAGAGATAGGCATTTTCTGTCACGGTTTGAGTTGAATATAGTTAGATCTTGAATTTGTGAACGTTTACATGCCACAAGGATGAACCCAAGGAATTTTGTTTCCTATTGTATCTAATTGCAAGTAATGTTGTCAGTAATATATCTGCGACCTTACTTGTCAGAATTAAATGGATTCGGTAAACGTACACAGCGAACTTGGTCAGGTGAATCTCGTGATACTTGTGAAGCTAGTTCAAGACGAGATGTGTATTAAGATAATCTCCCATAGTGAGTAGACGAGATGTGTATTAAGATAATCTCCCATAGTGAGTAACTGAAGATTTGAATGTACATCTTATGACCTCAATTGCTAGTAAGTAATATGGCAGATTAAGTTGTTGTCGCGACTACAACCCAAACTAAAGGCAGAGGAATAACGAAGCAAGTGACAGACTGAGGCAAAAGATCACCGAGGAAGTGATCTAAATCCTTCCCTAATCAATCCACAACAACGGAAGTGTGACGTAGATGAACTAGTTTGTAAAACTTCACGTTGACATTCCATGTCAGCTACGGAACGGCCGTCAAAGTGACACATAATGCTGTAACGAAGTCAGTCCAACAGAGAGACATTTAGGTACCGTATCGTAATCTACTACGGAGTATAAACTATAACCAATATAAACAATATAACCAACACCACGGCTTTGGGAAAACGAGAACAGACCAACATTACGTATATAAATATAGGTAACAATCTAAATGTAGGCAAAATCTAACAGCAACCTTCAAATCTCAGTTTTAAATTTTACGCTGTCTGTCTGAAGGTAAAAATGGGTTTCTTTTATTGAAGACATGGATACAGTTTATGCGAATGGCTGTGAGAGATAAGAGAAATGGCGACTACGGTAAAACTGGTTCTAGTAAAATGAAGTTAGACAGAGGTGTGTGCTTCAGTTTTACCAACAAAAAAAAAACTTACTGCTCTTACCTGCGTCTATGGGGGGGGGGGGGGGTATTTAGTGCCTGTTTTTCTTCCAAGGAGTAGGCCAAAAGGTTAAGTGTTTAATTTTAACAAATCTATTTTCGTGTCTTTGTCTGTTGTGTTGGGTTTTTTTTTTTTTTGGAAATGGGAGAGAGAGAGAGAGGGGGGGGGAGAGGGGTATGTGGTCTTGAAAAAAGGCTTGTGTCGAAATAATGGACTGTTGTATGTTCTTCATTTATATGTCCTTATCTCACTTTCTGCTATTCTTATTTCTCCTCACTTACCTCACTCTTTATATCGTGTGTGTGTGTTTTTTTAACTGAACCGTACACCTTTATCTACATTCACGCGCTTGCCTGCAACATGCACTGAATGAAAACATATTTAATTTATTAACACGAAATAGAAAATGGCTGAGGCGTGTTCACTTTGTGAGAGTTCGCGAACATTAGTTACTGCGTGGCAAACAATTCTGATTAACCTTAAATTCAGATTTTGATTTCAGAAACAATTCTGATTAACCTTAACTTCAAATTTTGATTTCTGAAACAATGTGACCCACGGATATTTGTACGTGAGACAAGATCAAGTTTTGAAGGTTCAGTCTATAACAAAGATCACACTATCCAAGCCGTTTTTTGTGATTACTTTCGTTCAATTTTTCATTGCTTCTGTAGTGACAGCATAGTTAGATCTTTGTCACTCCGCCATCATGAGCTAAGATCACATAGTCTTGTCTTTAAATAGGTTACTTAACTTTCGCCTCACCACGCCCCTTCACGTGTATCTTTCCATTTGATTGGCCGCCTGCAGCCGTGGCGTGTACCTCTCGCGCCTTAATCTGTTTACTTCTTCTGTGCTGGTAGCACGCGGGCCCTTTTTTCAACGAGAATCAACAGTTTCGCTGGGAAATGTCTACCGTTGTATTGATTGCAAGTATTTACAACAAAAAAGGAGCATTGTTCTGGTTCATGTCAAGATTACTATTCATAAACCCACTTAGTTTAAGAATTTCAACTGTACACAATTCAAGGACCTTTTTTTTCTTCTTTACTTTGTCATGTAGCAAGTGTAAAAGGAAATAAACTTTAAAATGGCAGGCCTAAAACTTGTGTATTCGACTGAGCAAAGAGTGATAATATTATATGAGAAAATGTATAGAAAACATTATACATCTGTAGTTTTTACAAGTGTTTGAAAGGTTATATGATATATAGATATATATCCTTTTGGACAAGCGAGAGTGTAGGGGAAAGAGAGGAAAAAAATATGATATATGTTATAAGATTTTTTTGTCTCAACCGACACATAAAATATCATCGTAAACTTCAGGATTTACCTGAAAAAAAAAATTGGTTAAAACCATAATAAAATACACGGCAGACAAAACTAGCGAAGTCAAAATCAATGAATGTTTCGACGATTCCTTGCGTGATTCACACAATAAACTTAAAAGTACATCTTTAAATAGTGAGTTTCTTGATTGAATTCATCTACGCGCCGGTATTGGTACGTTTAAATAAATTATGATACGATTATTTAACTCTTGAACTACCAATAGCCGTTTAAACAGATGAAAAAAAAACCTGCAAAAAATAGCTACTGTAATGTGGCTTAGTTCTAAAGTCCAGGAGTTAGTAATGATAAACGGCTGCAAAGGCTAAAAATAGGCATTGTGTAATTTTTCTTACAATATCCTAGTCGAGTTTTTTTGTTTAATTTTACAAAATAATTTCATGGATGTTATTTGATGGTTTAAGAGTTAAGAGAGATGGAACTGTTAAATTGTCAGCAGGTAAGAGGTGTAATTAAATCCTGTTTAATTTCTTTGTCATTGTTTAGTTTGCCGTAAAGACTACTTTTTTTTATCTCGTCTTTGAACTTTAGTTCAGTGGGCTACTGTAGCCTACTCCTAATCCGACTCGATGCTTGCTTTCAAGATCTTCATCGACGTGTTGTTAGCCGTAGTGAATTCAAGTTTGCAGTTATTCGGAGATAGTTTAACGAATATGTTGTTTTTAGGTATACCTCTGTTTTAATACTCTCTAGTAGTCACTAAGAAGTTAAGATTATTCAATTTAAATGTAATATCCACCCTCATTTATGCATGCGAAAGCTGGAAAACAAATAAAGAAACAGACAACACATTAGACTCGTTTGAAAACAAACGCCTAAGAAAAATACTCGGCATAAAGTAGAACAAATTCAAGAACAACGCAGAGGTAAGGCAGAGTGAACAACAACCTATCTCACGAGTGATCAGAAAAAGAAGATGGACATATGTTTGTCACGTGATGAGAAGAAACAGTCAGAGAATCCCAAAACAAGCTATCAAGTGGAGCACAACAGGCTGAAGAAAAAAGAAGTCGACCATGTGAAACTCTAAAGAGGACAATGTTAAGAGAGGCCAAATTACTAGGCATAAAATCCCCCGATGAGGTTGAAAAAGTTCGCCGAAAACAGTAAAACTTGGCGAACTATGTGACGTTTAACGGCACTGGAATGGTGTAAGACGTCAGTAGTCAATATGTGATTGCCACTATCACTGACTGGACGATGATAACACTTTCAACGGAAACACTTTCTATGAAAATAACAGTATAGAAATTCTGTTGCGTTTATCTACCTGAGACGGAGCTGTTTCTAGAGTCGAATCAGTGAAGGTTTTGAAGCCAAGACATTGTTTCGGATTTGGAGTGGGTTACAGACGCTAACTTGATGAAAGAAGAAAGAAGAAGCCATGTGACCGCCATACCACACAGTGGCAAACAATCATCCAAAGTGAATCCTCAAAAGAAAGTAAACTTCTCGGCTGGCTCTACCACAGCAGCAAGCAATCCCCCCCCCCCCCCCCCCGAAAAACCGGTTAGTCACAAGCTGAGTTTGCTACTAGAAGCACCAACTAAAATATAGGAGAGGGTCTTGATCAACTCTGCTTCACTGGTCCTGTTAAAACTATCACGAACCCATCTTTTGCTCCCATTAAACAAATTACAACATTTTCTTCTTCTTCTTCTGTTTGCCGCAGGAAGCTGGTGAACGCGTTCAGTTACCTCTATTTTCAGTGTTCTCTTTTTTTTTTTTCTGGAGCTGAAGATCACACTGTCTTCCCCGGACAGTTTATCAGCTGACTGCACGCCGCTGAAAGAACGCAATGAGATAAAAAGAATGATGAGATTTCACGACCTCACACAATATCTAAGGTCCGCGCACGCGCGTTAAACTGAATCTGAAACCATGTGATTGATGGCTGCCAATGGACTGGAATTACGACTTCGGGTAGCAACTACGGGAAAAAAAAACACAAAAGTTTTGTGGGCTGTCTACCGCTTCTTCCTGACTTAAGAGGCTGTAAATGTATATTGTTCGGGTGTTTTCTGTAGGAGAACAAAAAATAAAGTGTTACGAGTGTTTAAAGATGCAAGTGTGAACTAATTAGCTATCGTGCAGCAAGACCACCGAACTGAAGGCCGTGTTCAGAACGTTGTAGGCGAGTAGTCAAGTTAGAATCCTCCGTTTTAGTTATTAATTAATTAATTAATTATTATTATTATTATTATTATTATTTTCCAATGGCTGCTTTCACATGAATAAGATAGTAAAAGGAGATGTGTACTTATTATCAGGTACCGCTAGACTTACCATTTTGGGCCATACTTAGTATATGAGGTAAAATGTTAGGTTTACCATTTTGGGCCGTATTTAATATATGAGGTAAAATGTTAGGTTCACCATTTTGGCCGTACTTAGTATATGAAGTAAAATAGGTTTACCGTTTTGGGCCGTACTTAGTATATGAGGTAAAATGTTAGGTTTACCATTTTGGGACGTACTTAATATATGATGTAAAATGTTAGGTTTACCATTTTGGGCCGTACTTAGTACATGAGGTAAAATGTTAGGTTTACCATTTTGGGCTGTACTTAGTATATGAGGTAAAATGTTAGGTTTACCATTTTGGGACGTACTTAATATATGAGGTAAAATGTTAGGTTTACCATTTTGGGACGTACTTATTATATGAGGTAAAATGTTAGGTTTACCATTTTGGGACGTACTTATTATATAAGGTAAAATGTTAGGTTTACCATTTTGGGCCGTACGTAGTATATGAGGTAAAATGTTAGGTTTACCATTTTGGGCCGTACGTAGTATATGAGGTAAAATGTTAGGTTTACCATTTTGGGCTGTACTTAGTATCTGAGGTAAAATCTGTTTCTATTTTTTCATATGGAGCTTGGTAAGCTGGATTACTAATATTTCTCTCTCTCACTTCTCTCCTCTCCTCTCTCTCTCTCTCTCTCTCACTTCTCTCCTCTCCTCTCTCTCTCTTTCTTACTCTCCTCTCCTCTCTCTTTCTTACTCTCCTCTCCTCTCTCTCTCTCTCTCATATTTTACTATAAATTTTTCCATTTCTGTTCAGATGACGCATCAAAACAGTTCCAACTGTCTTCTTGTATTTGTTTAGGTTTCATCCTTCTACGACAGTTCAGAAAATTGTATTTGATTTACTTTTCTTGATAATGCATCATTCTAAGAATTAGGTCTGACTGGAATAATTTTTTTTACAAATAAGTCAGATCATATCAGATCGGTGCTGTGCTGATAGGCGTAGGCGGTCATCTAGCTCCATCTTGCTCGATCTTCCATGTCTCGAATCATCAGGCTATCTAGGTATGTCTGTCTGTCTTCTCACACCAAACCATGCAGTCACGCCATCTAGGTATGTCTGTCTGTCTTCTCACACCATAACATACAGTCAGGCCATCTCGGTATGTCTGTCTTCTTCGCCTTCTCTGTCTTTTACCATTTACCTTTCCAGTCATGATCAACTTTTTTCAAGACCTCATATCTACGGATGTGTCCGAATTTGTATTTTTTCTTATGTATGGCATCAACTTGGAATACTCTTTTTCCTGATATAATACTTCATTTGTTTTTCTGGCTGTCCATGGTAATACTTCTTCATTTGTTTTTCTGACTGTCTATGGTAATACTTCTTCATTTGTTTTTCTGGCTGTCCATGGTAATACTTCTTCATTTGTTTTTCTGGCTGTCTATGGTAATACTTCTTCATTTGTTTTTCTGGCTGTCCATGGTAATACTTCTTCATTTGTTTTTCTGGCTGTCCATAGTAATACTTCTTCATTTGTTTTTCTGGCTGTCTATGGTAATACTTCTTCATTTGTTTTTCTGGCTGTCCATGGTAATACTTCTTCATTTGTTTTTCTGGCTGTCCATGGTAATACTTCTTCATTTGTTTTTCTGACTGTCCATGGTAATACTTCTTCATTTGTTTTTCTGGCTGTCCATGGTAATACTTCTTCATTTGTTTTTCTGGCTGTCCATGGTAATACTTCTTCATTTGTTTTTCTGGCTGTCCATGGTAATACTTCTTCATTTGTTTTTCTGGCTGTCCATGGTAATACTAGGCGGGTAAGAGGCGCCTTAAAACCTCTCGTTCCCACTGCCTAGCGGGTAGGACAGGGAGTCCAAAGGCTAGCGGAAAGTCCGTACACAAACAGGCAGAAGACAACGGCAAACTACTGTTGTAGCTCCCAAGAACAATTATGCTTATTCAGAGTAATAGATATGTCATGAACGACGTTAATGGATGTTCCTCTGGAACAGCCTCGTCGGGTAGGGCAGCTCACGAGCCACAGGTGAGGCCAGATCGTCATCAAGCTACTGGTGGCAAAACTAACAACTTCAAAATAGCAACATGGAATGTTAGAACTTATTCCAGGCTGGAAAATTAGAAAATGTAAAGAAGGAAATGGAAAGGATGAAGATCACCATATTAGGAATGAGTGAAGTTAGATGGACAGGTGCAGGGAAGATAAACTCTGGTAAATATACAATAATATATTCAAGAAGTTAGAAACATGAACGAGGAGTAGGAATAATATTTGGCGAACAAACAGCAAAGACAATGTAGAATATTTGAACATCTCTGACCGAGTCCTGGTAGCCCAACTGAAAGGACCACCAATAAACATAAATACACTTAAATAAACATAAGCTTACAACACCTAAAAGTTCTGAAGAAGATGTACAGTTGTTTTATAATGACATAGAGACAGCCCTAAAACACACAAAGTCACATGAAGTTACTATAGTGATGGGAGATTTTAATGCCAAAGTTGGTAAAGGAAGAACTTCAGACATCGTTGGTGACTATGGACTGGGGGAGATGAATGACAGAGGTAGTAAATTAATTGAATGGGCAAGAATACATAGCATGGTTATAGGAAACACCTGGTTTAAACAACATCCCCGAAGACTGGCAACGTGGTGCAGCCCAGACAAAAAGGCTTTTAACCAGATAGACTACGTATTAATCAACAAATGATTTAGAAATGCATTACTGACAATAAAAACCATGCCAGGAGCCGACTGCAATAGTGATCATGACCCACTCTGTGGAAAAATTAGAATAAAGCTAAAGAAAGTATGCAGAAAAGTGAGAAACATCAAACTGAATAAAGAACTCCTTAAAAATGATCAAGAACTGCGAGAACAATACAAAGTTGTTATAACAAATAGATGCAATGCAATAGCAAACATACACAGTATAGATGAACTATGGACAATGTTAAGAAATTCTGTCCACCAAACTGTTAAAGAGATAATAACACCGAAAAAAGAAGCCCCTAAAAATAAATGGATGACAGACGACATCTTAGGACTGATAGACACGAGGAGGAGGAGTAAAAATAACCAAGAAAAATATAGCAAAATAAAAAAAGAAATAAGACGCAAATGCAGAGAAGCAAAGGAAGTGTGGTTAAATGAACAGTGCAGAGAAATAAAGGACTCTCATAATAAAGACAGCAAAAATATGCACAAACGAATTAGTGAACTCACAGGCAGGAAAACAAAATATACCACAGGATGCCTGAAATCGAAAGAAGGTAAAATGTTAATGGGAAAAGAAGACATTGTAGACAGGTGAGCAGAATACGTCGGTGAGCTATATGGAGAAGAAAGACCAGAATTAACACCAGATACTGAAAACTGTGATAGACCACCAATACTTGAAGATGAAATCATAGATGCCATCAAACACATGAAGAAAAAAAGAGCGACTAGGCCTGATAATATAACAATAGAAGAAATTGAGGTGCTAGAGGAGATAGGAATAAAAATAATAACCAAGTTACTGAATGACATTTACAACAGTGGTTATATGCTCAGTGACTTGTTTAAATCCACGTTTATAGCACTACCAAAGAAACTAGGTGCAAAGGAATGTGATGACTACCGGACTATCAGCCTCTTATGTGACATAACGAAGCTACTGCTGAGAATCATTATGAGAAGAACAAGGAAAAAGATCGAAATAGAAATAGTAGATGAACAGTCTGGATTTGTTGAAGGAAAGGGAACACACAATGCCATTTATGCTTTACGAACACTAACAGAAAGAGCTTTAGAAGTACAGAAAGATCTCTACTTATGCTTCATTGGTTACACCAAGTCATTTGACAAGGTGAAACATAATGAAATTATTAAAATGCTTGAATACATTAATATAGACGGCAAAGACCTGAGGATTGTAAAACATCTATACAAGCAACAAGAAGCAGCAGTTCGAGCTGAAAATAGAACTGGAAAATACCAACCTATAAAACAAGGGGTGCGACAAGGATGTGTACTATCTCCAGACCTTTTTTCTCTGTACAGCGAGAATATTCTAAGAACGATCATCACAGAACCAGGCATAAAAATTGGAGGATACAATATTAACAACCTTCGGTATGCTGACGACACAGTATTGATAGCTGAGAACCAACAAGACCTGCAAAGTCTCTTGGATAAAGTCGCCAAAGAAAGTGAACAGAAAGGTCTTACTTTGAACATCAAAAAGACAGAGACTATGGTTATATCTAAGAAACAGAATCTTCCAGCATGCAGTAAAAAACTGTTCTAAAGCAGGTGCATAAATTCAAATACCTTGGAGAAGTAATAACTTCAGATGGGAAATGCAGAACAGAAATTAGGAATAGAATAGGCCAAGCAAAGACTGCATTTCAGAGAATGAGAAACATATATTATCCAACACATCCTTATCAATGAATGTTAGAAAACAAGCACTAAAATGGTATATTGAACCTATCTTGTTATATGAAAGTGAATCATGGACAACAGGCAAGTCTGCACAAAAATCATTGGAAGCAGTAGAAATGTGGTTTATTAGAAGAATGTTGCGAATCCCCTGGACAGTAAAAATAACTAATGAAGAATGTATGAGAAGAGCTGGAGAGACAAAAAACCTTGTGAAAAGATAAGAGAGAGACAATGTTCTTTCATAGGACATGCAATGAGAAGAGGGGGCATTGAAAATATTATAACAACAGGAAAAATAGAAGGAAGAAGATCAAGAGGAAGACCAAGAGAAATGATACTGGACAGTCTGACGGGATGGTGTGAGAGGAGATCACCAATTGAGCTGATGACCTGCATGAAGGATCGTGTACTCTGGAGAAGGATAATAGCCAATGCCAGTCGGCACGGCACATGATGATGGTGGTGGTGGTGGTGGTGGTGGTGGTAGTGGTGGTGGTAATACTTTTTCATTTGTTTTTCTGGCTGTCCATGGTAATACTTCATTTGTTTTTCTGGCTATCCGTGGTAATACTTCTTCATTTGTTTTTCTGGCTGTCCGTGGTAATACTTCTTCATTTGTTTTTCTGGCTGTCTATGGTAATACTTCTTCATTTGTTTTTCTGGCTGTCTATGGTAATACTTCTTCATTTGTTTTTCTGGCTGTCCATGGTAATACTTCTTCATTTGTTTTTCTGGCTGTCCATAGTAATACTTCTTCATTTGTTTTTCTGGCTGTCCATGGTAATACTTCTTCATTTGTTTTTCTGGCTGTCCATGGTAATACTTCTTCATTTGTTTTTCTGGCTGTCCATGGTAATACTTCTTCATTTGTTTTTCTGGCCGTCCGTGGTATGCAAAGCATCCTTCTTATGAACCACACTTCATTAGCTTTTATTCTTTGTTCTAATTGTTTATGTTTCACTTCCATGAAGTAGAATATGTTCTATATATTATCTTAGAACTCTCTTTCTTATTTCCAATGACAGTTTTTGATTTGTTAATATGTTCTTCATTTTTCCAAAACTTGTCTTTGCCATCGCTATGAAAGAAGTATAAGAACGAGTACAGGAACACAAAGAACATTTAGATGACTAAATCTTGGGCATCAGATTTATTTTAATATGTTTTTAGTTCCCTGTTGTAGCACATATTGTGATGTGGCTGTAACACTCTATGTTCTTGATATCTCATAAACGTGACATTATGAGAATATATCATGCGGAATTTTATTTAGCACGTTTAGGCTTTCTGCTTTTCCATCATTGTGATTGATTCTTTAAAAAATATATTGAAACCTCAACTTCTTATATATATATATATATATATATATATATATATTATATATATATGCCAGAAACTCTTTGTTGTAAAGAGCAAAATGACCGTCAGAGAAATATCCCCTCCCTCTGGCAAGCATTTCGGCCGTTTAAAGTTCTAAGAGAGTGGGCCTCTCTCTCTCTCTCTCTCTACACACATATATATATATATATATATATATATATATATATATATTGTTTTGCTGTCTCCTGTTTTTGCTGCTTTTTCTGCCTCTTTCGCCATATTGTCTATGTATTCTCTTTTATCCCTTCTAGCTGAACTTTTTACTTTCTTGTCTATGTCTTTGTATTTTGCTTTTGCCGAATCTCTTTCATGATCTGCTTTTGCATTCAACATGTTTAATTTGACTGCTCGTCTTTCATGTATATACTTCCATGTTTTATCTGATATCCATGGTTTTCTATTTGGTTTTTCCAATCCAGCGCTTACTTTTGCTGCTGTGATTATGGCTGTGCTGTAAGAATTCCATAACTCATCTATACCTATCTCCTCAAATTCACTGGGTGTTTTTGAATGATTGGCAAGTTCCTGATTGAAATTAATGTTAGTATTTTCTTCTTGTAGGCTGTGGATGTTTATCTTTCTGTGTACTGATTTCTTGTGCTGACTTTTCAATTTTAGTTTTATTTTCCCTATGCACAGGTTGTGATCACTGTTGACATCTGCACCCCTATAAGCCCTTACATCCATGAGAGATGTTCTGTATTGTTTTCTAATACAAAAATGGTCTACCTGGTTTCTAGTTCTATCATCTGGAGATATCCACGTTGTTTTATGTATCTCTTTGTGTGGGAATATTGTGCATATTTATATAACATACAAAAGAGGCTAACAGGTACTATTACATCTAAAGAAAGACCAATCCTTAGCAAAACTGGAACACTATTAACATCAAATAAGGACCAAAAGCAAAGATGGGCTGAACACTTCCAAGAAATACTCAATCGACCACACCCAAAAGAATTGTTAAACCTTGAAACTGACTTACCAGCCCCACAACTAAATGTCAATCTAGATGAAATTAAATTGCATGAAATTGAAACAGCAGTGAATTTAATGGCTAACAACAAAGCTGCAGGTGAAGATGAAATAACAGCCGAGATGCTAAAAGCTATCAATAGTGACAACATGAGACAACTACAGAGAATGTTTAACAAGATTTGGAAAGAAGAAAAGGTCCCTTCTAATTGGAAGAAGGGAATCATTGTTAAAATACCAAAAAAGGGCAACCTTAGTGACTGTAACAACTGGAGAGGAGTAACCTTAATATCAGTTGTGTCAAAAGTATTTTGCAAGGTCATTTTGAATAGACTCAAAGATATAGTGGATACTGCAATGAGAGAAGAACAAGCAGGATTTCGAAAAGGGAGAAGCTGTCTCGACCAGATCTTTACTCTCAGAATAATACTTGAAGAACATATTGAAAAGCAGAAACCATTAATACTGAATTTCATAGATTTTAAGAAGGCATTTGTTAGCATACACAGAGATTCATTATGGAGAATTTTATGTCTATATGGAATACCATCTAAAATTGTCAACATCATTAAGGACTTATACAATGGATATGGTTGTGCAGTCAAGACAGAAGAAGGGATGAGTGAATGGTTCCAGATTGAAACAGGCGTGAAACAAGGATGTATACTGTCTCCTTTACTTTTTGGGATTACAATAGACTTCATAATGAAAAAATGCTGCACAGGTAACACAGGTATTGACTGGGTACATGGGACCCAACTAGAAGATCTTAATTTTGCTGATGACATAACTCTTATCAGTAATAATGTGAATTCCATGCAAGAAAAAACAGATAGCCTATCTTCACTGGCTAGCAAAATAGGACTTGAAATTAACAAGGACAAAACAAAAATAATGAAAATTCCCATCAATCAAAATGGAAAAATACACATAGAAGGGACAGATATTGAAGAAGTCAATCAATTTGCATACCTTGGCAGCTACATAGACCAGGATGGTGACACTAGAAAGGAAGTTAGGATCAGAATTGCAAAAGCAGCATCAATCTTCAAGAATCTTGAGAACATATGGAATTCAAAAGTTATAAGCACAAAAACCAAGTTAAGACTATTCAATTCAAATGTAATATCCACCCTCATTTATGCATGCGAAAGCTGGAAAACGACTAAAGAAATAGAAAGAAATTAGACTCTTTTGAAAACAAATGCCTAAGGAAAATACTCGGCATCAAGTGGAATGAATTCAAGAACAATGCAGAGATAAGACAGATGACTGAACAACAACCAGTCTCACGGGTGATCAGGAAAAGGAGATGGACATATGTTGGCCACTTGATGAGAAGAAATGAGCAGAGAATCCCAAAACAAGCTATCAAGTGGAACACAACAGGCCGAAGAAAAAGGGGCAGACCGCGTGAAACTCTGAAGAGAACATTATTAAGAGAGGCCAAGTTAACAGGCATAAAATCCTTTGTTGAGGTTGAAAGACTCGCCGAAGACAGGAAAAATTGGCGAACTACTTTGCGAGCCCTATGTGACGTCTAACGGCACGGGAAGGATATAAGATATAAGATATATATTGTAGGCCATAATGTTGTTCCAAGTTTCAACTTCGCATGGCCAGCTCAGATAAAGAAAATTTTGTAGAATACTTACTCTAATTTTTTTTTTTTTTTGCAATTTTTAAGTTTTAACATTTTTTCTTTTTCCCAGTTTTCTCTAAAAATTCTAACTACGTTATGAGCGTGTAGACAATGATGCGCAGTTGTGGTAACTAGACGTCTGGAATGGTTGCTGCATTTCAGAATATAACGTAGCATGATGGAGGTATTCTTTTGAAGTTTTTTGCACAAACTACCTCAGTGTTGAAATTAAGTGGTAAATTAACGAGCAAAGGTTTGGGATTAATGGATTGATTTAGTTTTTGCACAGATTACCTAATTGTTGAAATTAAGTGGTAAATTAATGAACAATGGTTTGGGATTAATGGATTAATTTTAGAAAAAAAAATAAGTAACAACCCGCGTATTCATGCGCACATACATATAATTCTCTGTCTACGATAGTTTTTTTATAACAGTCCCGTAAAGTGATGAAAAAGTTAAGGCATCAGAGAAAACAAGTAATTACATTTTGTTTAGTCTAACTGTGAGTAAAAAGTTTTTTTTAATAGTTCAGTCATGGATTTAACGGAGTGAGCAAATGCAATACCTTCACAAACAGGGTCTTCATGACTACCCTGAAAGTTTTTGAAACCAGCACAGTTGTACCTGTCTTTCACCTTGCATGAAGTACTCTCCGAAATACGTTATTGTCAGTACATTTGATACTTTGCCCGGTTTTCCTTTTTTTTAAATATAAAATTAAACACACTTTACAAAACATCAGCGGGAACTAAATGTGAAAAATGTTCTTTTTTTTAACTTAGTTGATTTAATCTTTGCAAAATGATTACATGCTGAATCAAAGTCAAAACTAGCTGATTCTCTTTCATGCAAACTGATCATTATCAGGTCAGATTATCCTTCAACAGATTTCACTCGTTGTTTTTTGCTAGGTTTTTTTGACAATATAAACCGGTTACAGTAACCGACGGCTTCCAAATATATCCTTTTCTCTCTTTTTTTTTATTCGGTAAATCAGTAATTTATCGGTAATTGACCTTCAAGATATATATATATATATATGTCTTACATCTTACATCCTTCTCGTGCCGCTAAACGTCACATAGAGCCATCATGGTAGTTCGCCAAGATTTCCTGTCTTCGGCGAGTTTTTCAATCTCATCAAGGGATGTTATGCCCACTGAACTGGCCTCTCTTAACAATGTCCTCTTTAGAGTTTCGAGTGGTCGACCTATTTTTCTTCGGCCTGTTGTGTTCCATTTGATAGCTTATTTGGGGATCCTCTGATTGATCCTTCTCATCAAACGACCGATATATGTCCATCTTCTTTATCTGATCACCCATGACACAGATAGTATATATATATATATATATATATATATATATATAGAGAGAGAGAGAGAGAGTAAACCCCCCCCCTTTTTTCTCGTTATTAGCGTCCATATAGTTCCAAGGCTTCATTGCGTATGCTTGAGACTACAGATTCTACCGAATCTTATATAACATTCATTCATTCATTCATTTGCATGTCCCTTGCAAAACTTTTCCCCCCAAACAGCACTCCTGTAGGCCTCTCGGTTGTGAACAAGATGACCTGCTGCTGCTGCTGCATCCATTTGCAGATCGTCAACGATGTCTTGCAGCCATCTTCGTTTTGGTCTTCCTCTCTTTCTTTTCCCCATTATGTATCCTTCCAGTACGGTCTTGTCTAAATTATCATGACGTTTAATGTGTCCAAAATATTTAAGTTTTCTCTCTTTAATCCTCTTTATTAGCCAGCCTTCTTCAATATTAAGCTCTTGTAGTATAGATATATTTGTTCTTTTTTGTGTCCACGATATTTGGAGAACTCTTCTGTAGCATTTACATTCAAAGGCATTTATGTGTTTCTCAGATGTTTTGTTAAGTGTCCAGGTCTCACAGGCATATGTTGCGATGGGAAAGATGCATGCCCTTAAAAATCTTATTTTTGTAGTTCTGTCTGCTCCTCTCCACAGATTCTTTATTTGTTTTACTTTCTGAAGAGCGATAGATGTCCTCCTTTTAATTTCCCTCATTGTATCTCCATTATTAGTTAGTAGTGATGCAAGATATTCAAAACTCTCGAGTTCTTCCAGTTTTTCCTCATTGATATATATTTCAGCTGCCTGAAATATGTCTCAGTGAAATATTGTACGTTTATAATATACATACGTTACCTGTGATACGATTCAGTTTAAACTTAGGATATCAGTATAAGTAACTAACACGGAAATAATGTAACGTAGTTACGAAGAAAAAAACAAACAGACAGACAGACAGACAGACAGATAGACGCACTTGCGTACTCAAACCTATGCATGTATATCTGTGAATGTGTTCGCGCTCTCTCTCTCTCTCTCTCTCTCTCTCTCTCTCTCTCTCTCTTATAAACGAGTAAATGGCCGACCGAGAAATGACTCATGACGCCACTCAAGCAAACAAGCGCGGCCGAAATTTATGAATTCAGATTTACGAATGCCTAATTTTTAAAAAAATTAGTTTATTTATTTATTTTTCCAAACCGCGGGTTACCGAAACCGCAGATAGTTAGTCCGCGGAAAAGCGGAGGACGAATGTGTACATAGAAAGGAGAATCAAAAAAGTACAAGCAACATACTCTTAAGTACAGTGAGAAAATGAACATAACGGTTATATCACTTCTCCACACAGTCCTCCCCCCCCCCCGGAGGTGAACGCACTTCTTGTATCGCTCCACTAGCTTCTTCACTCTCTATTGAGATAAAAAGAGTTTTTCGGCTCTTCCTGGACCCAGGTCTACACCGCTTCCTTAGCCTCACCATCAGGGGCTGTATCTGCGACCGCTTAGAGAACTGAAGACGTGGTAACCGCATGACGCTAGATTAGAGCTGAAAGAGGGAAGAGCAGCAGCGCCCTGACGCCTGGGCAGACTGGACTCACGATATCGCCACTGTAACCACTCTTTGTGTGGATTAAATAACGGCCATTTTGGGCAGAGCGGGGAGACATAGTCCTGCTCTCACTACAGACATAGATAAATCTAAACAACGATTAGCTTCATTACCGTCTTAACCCACGTGCAGCTCGTGATGAATTTATCACCATCTGATCAATGTTGATTATCAATTTGTATTCACTTATAAAATAACCGAAGAAAGGGACTAAAGTTAAGTCACGGAAAAGAGACACGAACAGGAATAGCACTGAACTGTACACTGAACCCTGGTGAACCCTGAGTTTTCAAAACTAGAAGTTAGGAATTTGTGGAGACAACAATTTTAAAAAAAATTCCCCTGAATGCGCGGAAAGGGACCACAGCGCACTGCTTTGCTCAGAGTCTACAACTCTAAATGTGTACTTTAGCCCTTGGGAATGAGGAAAACGTTCAAACCGCAAGTGTTGCAGTGTCGATGTTGGCTTATGTGCATGATGCTGATGGCCAACCATACTCATCTTCGTCCGAAACACTTGCTCTTCTCGCTTTAAAGCTCTCTACTCAATCTTGACCTTGAGCCATGCTGTTCTAGTCTGTACGGAACCAACATCCTACGGTGAATTTCAACAGGGTTGACTCTCTCTGCGCCAAAGAATTCACACTGCGGAGCACTGTTCATCAGTGGTGCAATCCCACAGCGGTGCGTCCATGTTTATTTAACCTTAGCTTCAACTAGATTAAGGATAGAGAGCTGCTCTGTGCGTCTTCGAACTATCCATCAGCCATTGTATTGCATCAGCTACTGTCCGTTGTGGTAACTGCGTAATTTTCATAACTGCCTTTACTTTTTTATTCTCCCTCCTGTGCGTGTGCGTGTATGCACAAATATACATATACAACGTCCCCGTCCCCAGAGCCATATTACCAGCACTTTAGGCTTTGGACAAAGCAATGCGCTGGGGTTCTTATCCATGCACTCGCGGGAATTTTAGATACATATACTAGCTGAGTACCCGACGTTGTCCGGGTATTTATTTATCCCAATCACAAAGTTCTAGTCATTTCCACAACCTTCCAGACGGTTCTATAACGTTATATTCATTTCCACAGCCTTCTACAAGGTTCTACAGAGGTCTGTTCAGTTTTACTATCTTCCAGAAGATTCTACAATGTTCTATTCATTTCCACAACCTTCTAGAAGGTTCTACAGAGTCTAGACGGTTTGATTATACACGACATTTTTAGTTTCACCTCCAGGAGCAAGAATAAATAAATTCTTGAGTGAACCCACTTTTGAGCAAGCAACATAAAGTTGTCCGTGGGAGAACATGGCGATCTCAAATCTATCTCTCTCGCTCTCTCTCTCTCTATCCCTATCTCTCTCACCCTCTCTCTCCTTCTCTCTCTCCTTGAGCAAGCACCATAGAGTTGTCCGTGGGAGAAACATTGCGATCTCAAATCTGTCTGTCTCCCTCTCTGTCCCTCTCTCTCCCCCTCTCTCTCTGCCTTACTCTCTCCCTCACTTTTTCTCTCTCTCCCCGTTTCTGTCTCTCTCCCTCAAATCTATCAGTCTCCCTCTCTTTCCCTCTGTCTCCCTCTCCCTCTTTCCTTCTAAATCAGAAGTAGGGGTTGGTAGTGAAGATTTTAAGTCAATATCTTAAAATCTTCACTACCAATCTCTACTTTTGATTTAAGCGAATTAAACAAATTTATAGGTAGCTAATGTGCAAATTTAAGCTACCCAGTATTCCTTTCATGTCATTTAGTGAAGTTTACAATTATCTTTCATCTTTAAAGAACAACAACACAGCAGGACTTGACGAAATCAGCAACAATATTACGCTACTCTGCCCCAGTAACTACAGATACACTAACATACATTTACAATCAGTGCATTGCACATTGTCATTTTCCTCAGTCTTTTAAAATTGCAAAAATATATCCCCTTTTTAAATAAGGTTCGGAGAAAAATCCCTCAATCTATAGACTAATTTCCATTTTATCGACTTTGTCAAACCTCTAGAAAAACACATACAAAAAAAAAAAACATTACAACACATGAAAGAACATTATTTGATTGTTAACTGTCAGTCAGGTTTTAGGCCGAAATATTCCTGCCACACAGCTCTCGCAAAAATGACAGAATATTGGTTATCTAAACAATGAAAAATTATGTGATGCTGTCTTTGTTGACTTTAAAAAAGCATTTGACATGATTTATCATGAAACCCTGGTCAGAAAGCTTGAGACTTATAGATTACACCATGACTTTACACAATTTGTTACATCTTTTCTTCCCAACAGACAACAGATAGTTTGCCTCAAAAACTCTAAATCAAGTTCATCTGTGGATGATAATGGCGTTCCACGGGGATCTATTCTTGGTCATCTCCTGTTTACCATCTACATCAAAGATATTCCACTTCATCTCAAAAAAATCATCTTGTGACTTCTTTTTCTGATGACTGCACAGTTTACACTGGTAACAATGACTGTACTAACCTTGAGTCAACTCTTCAAATTGAATTAAATAGTCTAATTAACTGGAGCAACAACAACAGAATGCTCATAAACACGAGAAAAACAAAATCAATGCTCATCACAACAAAACAGAAATTAACAAATTCACCAACAACAACGCTACAGCTTCATGCTGGAACTTCACAGAAAGAGAAAGTTAGTGAACATAAAACTCTAGATCTCATGACTGACCACCACCTCAGCTGGAATCATCATGTAGACAATATAATCTAACTCATTGCACAAAAAGTTTCCCAATTTACTCAAATTGAACATTTCTTTGACATAGACACCAGAAAAATATACTACATATCACAGATACAAACACACTTGGACTACTGCTCCACAGTCTGGGATGGTTGTTCCATGTCAAACATGAAAAGACTTAACTCACTTAAAAAACGAGCAGTAAAGCTTATAGATGACAAACATGCACATGTATTACAAATAAGGATAAACATCTTGATATTCTACCCCTCAAGAAGAGATTTCTTTTCAACAAGCCCAAGTTAATCCATAAAATTCTATCGCACAGTGCTCTACCCTATCTATGGTCGTTGTTCAAATCCAACCCAAAACACAGTCAACGCATAAGCAATTGTATCCTCCCAAAACCAAGGCTTGACATGTTTAAAAAAAGCTTCTCTTACTCAGCTGCCCACCTTTGGAATGCCCTACTAATTCACGTAAAACTTATAATTAATATTCGTTCTTATAACTTTATACTTTGTTAACATCTGTGTGATATGGACTATATGCCTCCCTAAGCATAGTAATTTAAAGCATGGGTTGAGTGTTGTAATTTTTTAAATACTGCTTTTCTATACATTTGTTAGTTTTGAATGAATGTAAGAATGAAAGTTTATTTCATGTTGATACATAAATCAGAATGTAGAGTGTATGGACATGAGATAAGTTTATTATTTATTTATGTAATCATTTAATGTGTCTTCGTGATTATTATGCTCATTAACAAATGCTGAATGGCTGTGACTGAGTGAAAGCTGTATGATGAAGGGCAGAATATCAGACGGTTCTGCGTGCCCAGATCTTAACCCTTTGAAAATAAAGTATGTTCGTTCGTTCGTTCTCTCCCTCCCTCTCTCTCTCTTCCCTCTCTCTTTCTCTCTCTCTCTCTCTCTCTCTCTCTCTCTATCCCTAATTTGAAAAGCTAATTTGAACAAATAAGAAAACTACACACTGTCACAGTGTCATCCAATCTACTATAGAATACAATAAAAGGCAAATATAAACATAAGGAGAAAACAAAGTTAAAATTTATTTTTACAAATATAATAAAAACAAAAAGAGGCCATCAACTAAAAGAGCGACATGACACTGTCACATTCCCTGACAGATGATAAACTGGAAGACTTGCCGAATTAGCTTACGAACATCTAAGATTCGGGTAAGTGCTTGAAGTTTCTCGAACATCATGTGTCCAAGACCGCAGTTCTATCCACAACCTTTTAGAAGATCCCACCCCCACCCTTAGAGCCCACCCATGTGGTTGGTAGCTGGTCAGTCTCTGTATGGGCGCTCTCTATTATGAAATAAACACTCTGACCATTTTCTAAATGGACGCCGAGGTGAACAACAGTAGGGTGTCTTTCGTGAATCAGAATTCTGCTCCGGGTATCATGTTTCTCGTTATCAATGCCAACGGTTCGGCACCTCAGCAGATATAATGTCATCGATTTGTGTGGGCTGACCTTTGTATGTCACGGCCGACAATCCACAGCAGGCATAAATATCAGGGGAGTTTCTTTCCGTCGTTACGTGGGGTTATTGTTTGTATCGGTCGGTTTCAATCCCACCACACCACCCAGCCCCCCCCCCCAGTGGTTGTAGAGATGATCTAACCTACATAGTGCAGTTTCCAGACTGTAAGTCATATGTGTGCCAGGTTTGGTTGAAATTGCTTCAGGCGTTCCAGCGTGATGCTCTAACATACACACACATGTTCATATATAATTCTTCATTAATGCGTTGATGGCCCGGAAACCTGAAGAATATATATATATATATATATATATACTCTAAGTCTCTCTCTGCCTCTCTCTCTCTGCTTGTCTCTTTCTGCCTCTGTCTCTCTCTGCTTGTCTCTTTCTGCCTCTGTCTCTATCTTCCTCTCTCTATACCTCTCTCTGTGCTCCTGTCTCTGCCTCTCTTTGTCTCTGTGTCTATCTGCCTCTGTCTCCCTCTGTCTCTGCTTCTCTCTGTATCTATCTGCTTCTGCCTCTCTCTGCCTCTCTCTATCTTCCTTTACCTATACCTCTCTCTGTCTCTCTCTATCCCTCGCTGTGCCTCAATCTCTCTGCTTCTCTCTGCCTCTGTCTCTCTCTGTGTCTCTGCCTTTCTCTCTGCCTCTCCATCTGACTGTCTCTCTCTGCCTCTGTCTCTCTCTGTGCCTCTCTATGCCTCTGCCTGTGTCTCTCTCTTCCTCTATCTCTCTGCCTCTCTCTGCTGCTGCCTCTCTCTGTGCCTTTCTCTGTCTATCTCTGCCTCTGCCTCTTTCTGCCTCTTTCTCTGCCTCTGCCTCTTTCTGCCCCTCTCTCTGCCTCTGTCTTCTTCTCTCTGCCTCTGTCTCTCGCTAAGGCTCTCTCTCTGCCTCGTCTCTCTCTGTCTCTCTCTGGCTCTATCTCTATCTACCTCTCTCTATCTTCTTCTCTCTATGCCTCTCTCTGTGTTTCTGTGTTTCTGTCTCTATGCCTCTCTCTGCCTCTGCCTCTCTCTGCCTCTCTCTGCCTCTGTCTTCCTCTGTCTCTGTCTCTCTCTCTGCCTCTGTCTCTCTCTGTCTCTCTCTATCTTCCTCTATCTCTGCCTCTCTCTGCTTCTCTCTCTCTCTCTACACTTCCCTGTGCCTTTGTCTCTCTCTACACTTCTCTGTGCCTCTGTCTCTCTCTACACTTCTCTGTGCTTCTGTCTCTCTCTGTGCCTCTATCTCTCTCTGCCTCTCTCTGCCTCTGTCTCTCTCTATGCCTCTCTGTGCCTTTGTCTCTCTCTCTATGCTTCTAATTAATAAAATTAATTGCATCGTTTCTGTCAGACAGACAACAGGTAGTATTCTTCAACAATTCTCTATCAAATTCTGCTAAAGTTGACACTGGTGTTCCGCAAGGTTCTATTCTAGGCCCGTTGCTCTTTGCTATCTATATCAATGATCTTCCACTTCATCTTAAACACTCTTCTTGTGACCTTTTTGCCGATGATTGCACAATCTACACCAGTGACTACGATTGTGTTAATCTAGAATCAACTCTTCAGGTCGAGTTATACAATTTAATTGGATGGAGCAAAAATAATGGCATGATTATAAACACCGATAAAACAAAATCAATGCTCATAACAACAAGACAGAAACTACAAAACGCAACAAAAACAACACTTCGGCTCTGTACAGAAACATCACAGATAGAAAACGTTAGCGAGCACAAAACACTAGGTCTTATTATTAACCAACATCTGACCTGGAACTCTCATGTGCAATGTCTAACAAAACTCATCGCACAAAAAGTATACCAATTAGCTAAAATTAAGCACTTCATAGATCAAGACACTAGGAAGACATACTACATAGCTCATATACAAACACATTTAGACTACTGCTCAACAGTTTGGGATGGTTGCTCAGTGTCAAATACAAAAAGGCTTTGCTCTCTCCAAAAGCGAGCAGTCAAGCTTATTAGTGACAAAGATCAAGCACAATCAACTAATCATCACCAACGTATCAAAATACTACCTCTTAAGAACAGGTTCCTCTTCAACAAGGCCAAGTTAGTACATCAAATTCTTTCACGGCATGCCCCGCCTTATCTATGGAACCTGTTTAAATTTAACCCAAAGTGCAGCCAACGCTTGAACAACATATGTCTTCCAAAACCTAGACTTGATCTTTACAAGAAAAGCTTTAGTTATTCTGCTGCTCATCTTTGGAATACCCTCCCATCCTATATAAAAAATATAAATTATACTCCTTCCTACAACTACAAGCTTTCCCAATATCTATTTGATGTCGACTACATGCCTCCATGAATTATAAAACTTAAAAGTTATCTTAAGCTGCTCTTACAGACACCGAATACAATTAATTGTTTTCTGAATAGTCCCGAAAATGTTGTTTAGTAGATAGTCATTTATAATGTATGTAGTTACTTCTGTACTGAGTGAATGTGTAAGAGCGAAACGTAAATGTTATATTTTATTTTATGTCTCTCAGATTCAATGTTGTTATGTTTGTTATATGAACAGCATATTTGTAGAATGTCTGGAATAGAGTGAAAGATGTATGATAAAGGGCAGAATGTCAGACGGGCCTGCGTGCCCAATTCTTAACCCTTTTGAAATAAAGATCAATCAATCAATCAATCAATCAATCTCTCTGTGCCTCTGTCTCTCTCTGCTTCTGTCTCTCTCTGTCTCTCCCTCTGTCTCTCTCTGTCTCTCCCTCTGTCTCTCTCTCCAGCTAAACTATGAGGGACTTTTTCTGTAGTCAGATGACACAAAATAACAACTAGGAAACGCACTTTCTGTATCGCTCCAAGGGCGCAGTTTTAATATCATTTTATACAATTAGTTTATAAAGGCCCAAAGACTTCATAACATAATGTAATAGTATAGAAATTCTGAGCAAAGAAAAGAAATCAAGAAAAAATTAATGAACACCAAATCACAAAGGCTAAAACAACAAGTTTTAAATAATTATGCACAAAAAGACAAAGAAGTGAAGGAATCATGCCGTCAAGATAAACATCAATACTATGACAACTTAGCAGAAGCAGCAGAGAAAGCAGCATATGCAAATGACGTGAAAACCATATACAAAATCACAAAGCAGATAACAGGTAACTTCAGCACAAGATGTGAGAGTGCAATAAGGACACATAAGAACACATAAGGGACAACTGGTCAGTGGAGAAAGAGAAACAATTGAAAGATGGAGGGAACACTTTAACACCCTACTAAACAGAACACAAGCAGTACAAACAATAGACATACCTGAACCAAAAACGGAACTGAACATCAATACAGGACCAATAACAATAAGTGAAGTAAAGGAGGCAATAAAGAAGCTAAAATTAGTCAGGGCACCAGGTGAAGATGAAGTGACTGCTGAGATGTTGAAAGCAGATGAAACAGAAAAACCAAAACAACTTTGCCGGATATTACAACAAATTTGGGATCTAGAAAAAGCTCCAGAGGAGTGGGAAACTGGCCTTATAGTAAAACTACCAAAGAAGGGTGACCTCAGAGATTGTGGGAACTGGAGAGGTATTACCCTACTGCCACTCACCAGTAAAGTATTTTGCAGAATAATCATCAACAGAATTGTACCAACACTTGGGGGGAAACTTCGAAAAGAGCAGGTAGGATTTAGGAAAGGAAGATCATGCATAGATCACATATTTGTACTTAGACAAATATTAGAACAGGCAAATGAGTGGCATAGCACAACATATGCATTGTTTATAGATTTTGAGAAAGCCTTTGACAGTGTCAACAGAGATGCGCTGTGGAAAATCCTAAGATGACATGGCCTCCCCCATAAGATAGTGAATGTAATCAAAGCCCTATACGAGGGTTTTCAGTGCAAAGTTATCTGTGGAGAATATACCTCCAGCAGCTTTAGGGTACAAACAGGAGTGAAGCAGGGATGTGTACTACCACCAAAATTATTTGTCTTGGCAATAGACTGGTTAATGAAAGAGGCAACATCAGACAAACGCAGAGGATTACAATGGACCCTTGACACAGTGCTGGAGGACCTTGACTTTGCGGACGACATCTGTCTACTATCAAGCAGCCACAAAGATATGCAAGATAAAATAAACAAGCTAACTCAGAATGCAAACAACATAGGACTAAAGATCAACGTAGGAAAGACAAAGTTAATGAAGCAAAATGTGAACAACAGAAATGTACTCAGAGTAGATAGCAAGTTAGTGGAGGAAGTCAATGAATTTGTATACTTTGGCAGTAAAGTAGTAGAAAATGGAGACAGCACAGAGGACATCAACAGCAGACTTACTAGAGCAAACCAGGCTTTTGCAGTACTGCAGACTATATGGAAATCTAAAAAACTAAGCATAAATACGAAAATCAGGATATTTAAGAGTAATTTTCTAAGTGTACTACTCTATGGAAGTGAATGCTGGAAAATCACCAAAACCATAGAAAACAAGTTGAATTCTTTCCAGACTAAATGTTTACGACGAATTAGAAAAATATTTTGGCCAAACACCATAAGAAATAACATCTTGTTGGCAGTGATGCAGATGAAGCCACTGACAGCAGTTATTGAGGAAAGACGCTGGCGATGGGTGGGACATGTGCTCCGAATGAATGATAACTCACTACCAAAAACAGCACTAAGATGGACACCACAGGGGAACAGAAGAAAGGGTAGACCAAAAGAGACATGGAGAAGAACAACAGAGAGGATGTCGAGCAATAGAGGGCCCACCTGGGCAAGAGCAGAAAAAAGGCAAAGGACAGGCATTTATGGAAAACCCTTGCGGAAGCCCCATGTGCCCTGGGCACTTAAGGTTCAGAGAGAGAGAGAGATAGAAATTCTAATAAATTCTACACATATAATTAATGAAACGAAGTCATATTGGAGACCCAGAAAAAAAATTCCGTGGATTCAGAGAAGGTTACGAAAATCATCATCATCATCATCATGTGCCCTGCCGACTGGTGTTGGCTATTATATTTCTCAGTAGTACGCGTTCTTCATGCAGGCCATCAATTCAGTTGGTGATCTCATCTCACACCATCCCATCAAACTATCCAACATTATTTCTCTCGGCCTTTCCCTAGCTCTTTTCCTTTTTCTTCCTCTTCTACCTGTTGTTATAATATTTATATTTTCAATGCCCGCTTTTCTTATTACACGCCTTATGAAGGTACATTATTTTTGACGATATTATTTGTCTCTCCTTCATTGGCAATCTTCGCTGCCCAGAGAATTTGCAACATTCTCCTAATAAACCACATTTTTTGTTACTTCCAATATAATCTTTCCACATATAGACTTGCCTATTGTCTATGATTCACCGGCATATAATAAGGTAGGCTAAATTACCGCTCTAGGACACGTTTTCTAACATTCATTGATAAGGTAACGGAAAGTGCTCGCTAAATACAACTGCTGTGTTTATAATAAGCGATTTGTTTATGCTTGATTTATATGCTGCTTATGAAATGTCAGTAACGAGTCACGCCCAGATAATAAACTGTAACAAATGATAAGAGCTAGGTTTTTTTTCCACCGTATCAAGATTTTTAAAAAAATAAAAACTTGTCAATTACAGCGTATATGTCAGTTTCCCCAGTGTCAGCCCGCCTTGGGGTCGTGGGGTTGTTATTGGAGCTGAAGGATTAAAGCCACTTATCTTGAGCTGTCAAAGCGCGTGTAGACTGTTTTTTTTAAATTTTGCTTCCCACATAAACATAACTTTAGTACCAACACGCCATGAGAGCCCTGGGGTCCACCCACCCTCTAAAAATGGGTACCAGTAAAATCTGGGAAGATAAATACGGCCAGACGTGATATTGACCACATCACACTTTTCATGTGCCCATGGTCTTGGAAATAGAAATACGGGCCTAACACTGTATCTCGCGCTGCCTTAATGGCATGAAAACGGGGATGTTACCTTTTTTTTTTTTACCTTCACAGAAAAAAGCAGTTCTTACCGTGATTCGAACCCGTGCTCCTAAAGTGAGAACCTAGTGCTCAAAACTCGAAACCACCACGTCCCTCGTGAAGATAGCAGTGTAATATTTGAGTCCATACTTTCGTTAGACAATAGCAAAAGTGGTAGTGGGTGGGGGAGTGAGGACAAAGATTCTGTCCGCTCTGGCAGTCAGCGATTCATAACTGACAGGCTAGAGTCAGGGTTAGCGACAAATAGCTGTCATGCTAGCGTCAGGGTTAGCGACCAATAGCGGACAAGCTAGCATCAGGGTTAGCGACCATAGCTGACATGGAAACGTCAGGGTCAGCGACCCATAGCTGACATGTACACCACTGAAACCTGGTCGTCTAGAACTATATACACCACTGAAACCTGGTCGTCTAGAACTATATACACCACTGAAACCTGGTCGTCTAGAACTATATACACCACTGAAACCTGGTCGTCTAGAACTATATACACCACTGAAACCTGTAAACATTTATAACAGAGCGCGATATCAGGAACTGTGGTGTCTTATTATTCAGCCAAACAGAACGTTTGATCAATCTGAGTTTATAACCAACAAGAAATCTAACTATTGTCAACTCTTAAACAGGCAAAGAAAAGTGCAGTTTTTAAAGTCAAGGTTAAAAGAATTACAGAAGTTTTTTAAAAAATTATTAATACACCAAGCTATCTAGATTTCATTTTACTGTAATTTCACTCGGTTAGCTTTCATCAGCTCAGAATCGACACTGATATCGTATTTTGCCCAAAGCAAACATGTGATTTTTTCCCCCCTCTAAACCTAGTGTAATCTGTTTTCAAGTCAACTTTTCCTTTCCACTACAGACTAAATTGATGCTCACTCAGTTCCCCCTCCCTAAGTCTTTAGGATCGCCATGTCATCGGTTCCTGGAGTCGAGTGTATATTGTGTTTGTGTATGTGATTCGATTGCGCTGACATTTCAACAACTTCTGAAGAGTAATCTTTTCTTTATCGCAGGTATCATACGGGCGTTCGTGCGCTGGGGGGGGGGGGGGGGGAGATTATTATGAAGGATAAAAAAAGAGTATATACATACACAGCTACTTTAGAATATGCAGAAGCGATATTCCTATGCCTCAGGTAAATGTCTGGAACATAAAATGCAACAGCTTTTAATCATTTTAAAAAAAAATTCCGTGTAGAAGCCTATCAGTCTTCTTCCACAGTATTCTTTTTTTAATCAATAAATTCATTTCAAAAATATTTTTTTAATAATTAAATGCAAGGAAAAAAATTAATTCAGTTTGATTTACGGCTTATTTGTTAAATTATATGTTATACATTTTTATATTGCATTTAAAGTAAACAGGATGGGCAGAGTAACATGTATATGAAAAAAAAATGAGCATGTGGTTACAGGAAGTATGGTTATATACAGACTTGAAGAGCAGTGAGGAAACTCATGTGGCGGATCTCTGTTCTGGCTACATTGTCCTGTGGCGTTGTCTCAAAGGAAGACACAGCGCAGAATGTTTACCAAACTCCATCGCGTGTGCCGCTGCCAGGTCCATTCTCATTTCGTCAACGTGTCTGGACATAAACTCTGAAATAGTCAACTTGTTAGGCGCTGTGGATCTTTATGCTCTACTACTACTACGACGGCACCACGCAGAAATCACTGGTCTTTGTTTCTCGAGAAGGTTTAGGCTACCCTTCAAACAAATGTCCACGCATAATGTTAAGACATAATGTTAAGACATAATGTTAAGACAGAATGTTAAGACAGAAATCACTGTTAAGACATAACGTTAGGTTGACATTAGTGCATTATGGCTAAGCCCATATGTTCTGTGATCCCCTCGTTGGAAAGAGGATCTCGGCACGCTACACTGACTCCGTAGCACCCGTGAGATCCTTGTTTACTAAATAGATGAGGTCGTGGCAGATGCAAACAGGAAACTATGACATTAATACTGGATGGGTTTGGAAGTGATCTGTTTTACAAGATACAAACACAAACAAACAAACAAAAAATTCTGAAATGGGAAGGAAATACAGTTTCCTCCGGTAGGATTTGATGAAAGGTGCATTTTATGTCTACATAATAAAAGAGGAAATTAGGAAAGGATGATAAGGGTTGAACATACGGGACGTAAATGAGAAGTTACATACTATTGTGACGGTGTCCTGTCTGAGAGAGGTCGAGAACTGAGATGATATTGGAAATACAAGCAACGTACGCAGGAAACTGCTAAAGAGCATGATCACGTGGTTATTGTGTCTGGCGGAAGTTAAGTAAGCTTAGCGTTCCAAGCCATTTTTTAAAAGTATTTCAGTTTTTTTTTTTAAGACGCGTCCATTTTGGCAATCAGTGACCCGTAGCTGACATACTGACGTCATGGTTGGCGACCTATAGCTGTGACCCATAGTTGACATGCTGGTGTCAGGATTGGCTGTCCATGGCTGACCAAGACCTTGTCCCACCTCTCCGTTGGTACACTCTACCCTGGCTAATGGTACAGGGTTCGCCATAGTTCCCCCATGGTGTTAGTCACTCATGGTGTTGTTCACCCATGGTGTTGGTCACACATGGTGTTAGTCACAAATTGTGTTGAGTAATCTTTTCTTTATCGCAGGTATCATACGGGCGTTCGTGCGCTGGGGGGGGGGGGGGGGGAGATTATTATGAAGGATAAAAAAAGAGTATATACATACACAGCTACTTTAGAATATGCAGAAGCGATATTCCTATGCCTCAGGTAAATGTCTGGAACATAAAATGCAACAGCTTTTAATCATTTTTTAAAAAAATTCCGTGTAGAAGCCTATCAGTCTTCTTCCACAGTATTCTTTTTTTAATCAATAAATTCATTTCAAAAATAATTTTTTTAATAATTAAATGCAAGGAAAAAAATTAATTCAGTTTGATTTACGGCTTATTTGTTAAATTATATGTTATACATTTTTATATTGCATTTAAAGTAAACAGGATGGGCAGAGTAACATGTATATGAAAAAAAAAATGAGCATGTGGTTACAGGAAGTATGGTTATATACAGACTTGAAGAGCAGTGAGGAAACTCATGTGGCGGATCTCTGTTCTGGCTACATTGTCCTGTGGCGTTGTCTCAAAGGAAGACACAGCGCAGAATGTTTACCAAACTCCATCGCGTGTGCCGCTGCCAGGTCCATTCTCATTTCGTCAACGTGTCTGGACATAAACTCTGAAATAGTCAACTTGTTAGGCGCTGTGGATCTTTATGCTCTACTACTACTACGTCGGCACCACGCAGAAATCACTGGTCTTTGTTTCTCGAGAAGGTTTAGGCTACCCTTCAAACAAATGTCCACGCATAATGTTAAGACATAATGTTAAGACATAATGTTAAGACAGAATGTTAAGACAGAAATCAGTGTTAAGACATAACGTTAGGTTGACATTAGTGCATTATGGCTAAGCCCATATGTTCTGTGATCCCCTCGTTGGAAAAAGGATCTCGGCACGCTACACTGACTCCGTAGCACCCGTGAGATCCTTGTTTACTAAATAGATGAGGTCGTGGCAGATGCAAACAGGAAACTATGACATTAATACTGGATGGGTTTGGAAGTGATCTGTTTTACAAGATACAAACACAAACAAAAACAAAAAAAATTCTGAAATGGGAAGGAAATACAGTTTCCTCCGGTAGGATTTGATGAAAGGTGCATTTTATGTCTACATAATAAAAGAGGAAATTAGGAAAGGATGATAAGGGTTGAACATACGGGACGTAAATGAGAAGTTACATACTATTGTGACGGTGTCCTGTCTGAGAGAGGTCGAGAACTGAGATGATATTGGAAATACAAGCAACGTACGCAGGAAACTGCTAAAGAGCATGATCACGTGGTTATTGTGTCTGGCGGAAGTTAAGTAAGCTTAGCGTTCCAAGCCATTTTTTAAAAGTATTTCAGTTTTTTTTTTTAAGACGCGTCCATTTTGGCAATCAGTGACCCGTAGCTGACATACTGACGTCATGGTTGGCGACCTATAGCTGTGACCCATAGTTGACATGCTGGTGTCAGGATTGGCTGTCCATGGCTGACCAAGACCTTGTCCCACCTCTCCGTTGGTACACTCTACCCTGGCTAATGGTACAGGGTTCGCCATAGTTCCCCCATGGTGTTAGTCACTCATGGTGTTGTTCACCCATGGTGTTGGTCACACATGGTGTTAGTCACAAATTGTGTTGGTCATCCATGATGTTGGTCACAAATGGTATTGGTCACCCATGGTGTTAGTCACCCATGGTGCTACTCATTCGTGGTGTTATTCATTCATGGTGTTATTCACCCATGGTATTATTCACCCATGGTGTTGGTCAAACATGGTGTTGGTCACCCATGGTGTTAGTCATCAATGGTGTTATTCACCCATGGTGTTGGTCACAAATGGCGTTGGTCACCAGTGATGTTGTTCACCCATGGTGTTAGTCATCCTTGGAGTTAGTCATCCATGGTGTTAGTCACCTGTTGTGTTAGTCATCCATGGTGTTGTTCACCCATGGTGTTAGTCATCCATGGTGTTGGTCACCCGTGGTGTTGGTCACCGGTGGTGTTGGTTACCCATGGTGTTGGTCACCGATGGTGTTGGTTATCCATGATGTTGGTTATCCATGATGTTGATCATCCATGGTGTTGGTCACCGGTGGTTTTGGTTATCCATGATGTTGGTCACCGGTAGTGTTGATTATCCATGATGTTGGTCATCGATGGTGTTGGTTATCCATGGTGTTGGTTACCGGTGGTGTTGGTTATGGATGGTGTTGGTCACCGGTGGTGTTGGTTATGGATGGTGTTGGTCACCGGTGGTGTTGGTTATGGATGGTGTTGGTCACCCGTGATGTTGGTCAACAATGGTGTTAGTGTCTGCTAAAGAACGATTGCGCACCTCCTGACACTAGCTACACTCAGGGACTGCAAAAAATAACCGTCATGACCCGCTCCTGAACCGACACACAAATCTAGTCTCAGCATCTTCACCGCATCAGCTGTTAAGAAAACCAGCTCGCAGTTCCAGGGAGATAGAAGAAGAAGAAGAAGAAGAAAAAGAAGAAGAAGAAGATAAATCTTTCAGCCATTTTTTAGTATTAACTTTAAAATTTTTCTGACAACTTTTCGATTAACCTGTCAGTTTTGTTGTCATCTCTTAAGGTTAACCTTTCAGTCATTCTGCAGTTTTTTTTTCAATGGACCTTATAGTGACATTTTAAAATTCACCTACCGCCAGTCTTTCTGTCAAGTTAAACAGAGGAGTCTAACGTGAAACATTGTTTTGGTTCAACTTGCAGCTAAGAATTTTACGAAGTTACGAACTATTTCACTATGGGACATTATATCGTGCGGTGGAAAAATCTGCAGTTTAATGACCAGTTCGCCACATGTGGCGATTGAGGACTGGCTCACCAACGCCCCGCCCTAGAGAGACACAACAGTACTCATCCATGATATATTACGAAATGTAATTGTTGTAAGTATATTATTATAACTGATCTATCGTGTGATATGCGTGGCCTCACGTGTAACAAATGGTCGGTGGAATAGGAGAATATCAATCTACTGTACACATTGAATCATACAGCTAGCTACTAATCTGTACTGGGGAGGGGGTATTGTTTACGCTTGTGATTTTATATTTTTTAGAATCCAAATATCTCGCAACCAGCCTTCACTTTAAAGTGAGCTGTATCGTGCGTTAAAAAACATCATGAAAACTGTGATTATTCACAATGTTTGTACTTTTTCGTGCAAGTGTAGCAATTAATGAAACTTTTGGAACGTTATGAGCATCTGTGGTTGGTAAATGCGGTTTGTAATTATTCTGTCAGAGCGTCTGCAGTGACATTTTGTGAATGACTACATAGACTAGGTCTAGATGTAACTTGTGCCGTATTCTTGGCTGAAAACGCTGGAGAAATCGGTCGCACCTGATATGCGTTAAGCACTCCTGTATTGACAGAACACTTTGCTGTGTTTCACAGCTTGTTGTTGACAAGAGATCTTGTAAAAACCGTGGAAAGATGACGTGGATACCAAACAACCACAGAATATTGCTAATTTTGCTCAGCCCTTTACTGGCTTTTTTCTCAGTGAAAGGTAAGTTTTTATTATTTTAGTCCAGAGCTTGTGCATTTTTTTTTGTTTTGTTTATTTGTTTGTTTTCAAACTAATCAAGAATCTGCTCCCTTACCCAGTGAGTCTTTCTCTTTGTTATACGTAGAGTTTTTTTTTTGTGGTGTCTTTTCATCATCATCAGTCCTCTGTACTCACAATGGAGCTTAAGGCACCAACAAAGTTTCTCCAGCCAATCCTGTCTTGAACAAGCCAGGATACTTCAAACCATGTCTTTCTCGCTACTTTTAGTTCTTCCTGTATTGTGCGTCTCCATATCCCCAATGATCTGCCCTTCTCCCTGTTCCCTTGCGGTGTCCCAGTCAAGGCGGTATAGGGGTATCTTTTTTTTTTTCATTCGTAGTCTGTGGCCCAGCCACTTCCATCTTCGTCTTTGGACCTCTTTAATAATGTTCTCAATGACCCTTCGTTTGTTTTGTATTTTTTAGCTGTTACTAAATAAGGCGTTTTGTCCACATAATGGCTGTGAATTCTGTTACACGTCTGTTACGCTTCTGTTCCTATCTGGTTCATCTATCGTGTGTAACATAGTATCATTTCGCTTCATACACCCGAACTTCACAATATCAGTTTGAACGTAGCTATAATTTCACCATTCAAGAAATAATACTGTTCTTCAGAATGCCTCCACATCTCATGATCTTGTCAAAACATGCACTTAACTTTTCATATTTGCTTTAAAGGATAACAAATTATTAACGATTTTTTTTTAATGGAAAAGGGGGGGGGGAGGGGAGCCCAAGTCTGGAGAAAATGACAATAATTTTCTGTCACTGCACATTGAGATCTCCATGGATATTTGGAAGGCGAATTCATCTTTTGTTGTTTGTTTGAAAATTACATTTCTACATGTCGGGGGGGGGGGGAGTGTATACTGTAGAGTAGAAATAAGTTGTTTTTTTTCTGCTAGTTTAGTTTTGATTTATGCGTGTCCGTGAGCAAATATCGGTTTAAAAAATAGTGTGGTTAATGTGCCAGATTAATAAGAAATCGAGTATATACAGGCAGCAAACAGCAATACCAAGATGGTCTCATATTAAAGTCTTCATCAGTCAATAGAAGCAGATTAGCCGCACCTGGAAGCCCGTGTTTATTTCATGGCAAATTTAACCACTTTAATAAAAGAAAGCCTGGAATGATCATCAGTGGTCAAAGAGTTAATTAAATTATACTATAGCAGAAGAATGCTAATGGCAGGATATCTGGATTTTCAGGATCTTGTGACATCAGAGAATTAGGAATAAACCGCGGAAAGATGTTTAAAAAAACCCCCCAAAAAAATCAAATTCATTAGTAAACACATAGAAAATACATACGTAAATATAAGCTGATTCTAAAAAACAGAAGTAATTACATCATTTTGTCATCTGTGGGCGCAGGGAAACGGACAATAGGAAATATGAAATTGAAACTAACTGCAGGATGGCGATAGCCATTTGTTCTATAGAATGTCCTTGCAGATAAAATATGAAAAATTTTTACGCAGATCCTGCGCTTTCTAACCAAAGTATATCTTGCAAATTCGATACAAAAAAATAGTCTTGACTTTTATAATTGCTTAAGGCGATGTAATTGCGCATTCAGATAGATAGATAGATAGATAGATAGATAGATAGATATATAGATAGATAGATAGATAGATAGATGATAGATAGATAGATAGATAGATAGATAGATAGATAGATAGATAGATAGATAGATAGATAGATAGATAGATAGATAGATAGATAGGCAGGCAGGCAGGCAGGCAGGCAGATAGAGAGAGAGAGAGATTAGGCTGAAATCAGTTATGCACTTGTTTTCTCTCTCTCTCTCTGTCTCTCTGACACTGTCTCTCTCTCTCTCATTTTTAGTGCTAGATCTTCCAACATAATTTAAATGCAGAGTTTTGCTGATATTCAGATCTAAACTTCACCATTAAAAAAACGGCAAGTATTTTATGAAAAAGTGACATGAACGGTTCACGTTAATGGCACCAGGGATGTTTGTGGAAATGCAACATTTCTTGTTTGTTTTCAAACTAATCAAGAATCTGCTCCCTTACCCAGTGAGTCTTTCTCTTTGTTATACGTAGAGTTTGTTTTTTTTTTGTGGTGTCTTTTCATCATCATCAGTCCTCTGTACTCACAATGGAGCTTAAGGCACCAACAAAGTTTCTCCAGCCAATCCTGTCTTGAACAAGCCAGGATACTTCAAACCATGTCTTTCTCGCTACTTTTAGTTCTTCCTGTATTGTGCGTCTCCATATCCCCAATGATCTGCCCTTCTCCCTGTTCCCTTGCGGTGTCCCAGTCAAGGCGGTATAGGGGTATCTTTTTTTTTTTCATTCGTAGTCTGTGGCCCAGCCACTTCCATCTTCGTCTTTGGACCTCTTTAATAATGTTCTCAATGACCCTTCGTTTGTTTTGTATTTTTTAGCTGTTACTAAATAAGGCGTTTTGTCCACATAATGGCTGTGAATTCTGTTACACGTCTGTTACGCTTCTGTTCCTATCTGGTTCATCTATCGTGTGTAACATAGTATCATTTCGCTTCATACACCCGAACTTCACAATATCAGTTTGAACGTAGCTATAATTTCACCATTCAAGAAATAATACTGTTCTTCAGAATGCCTCCACATCTCATGATCTTGTCAAAACATGCACTTAACTTTTCATATTTGCTTTAAAGGATAAAAAATTATTAACGATTTTTTTTAAATGGATAGGGGGGGGGGAGCCCAAGTCTGGAGAAAATGACAATAATTTTCTGTCACTGCACATTGAGATCTCCATGGATATTTGGAAGGCGAATTCATCTTTTGTTGTCTGTTTGAAAATTACATTTCTACATGTCGGGGGGGGGGGGAGTGTATACTGTAGAGTAGAAATAAGTTGTTTTTTTTCTGCTAGTTTAGTTTTGATTTATGCGTGTCCGTGAGCAAATATCGGTTTAAAAAATAGTGTGGTTAATGTGCCAGATTAATAAGAAATCGAGTATATACAGGCAGCAAACAGCAATACCAAGATGGTCTCATATTAAAGTCTTCATCAGTCAATAGAAGCAGATTAGCCGCACCTGGAAGCCCGTGTTTATTTCATGGCAAATTTAACCACTTTAATAAAAGAAAGCCTGGAATGATCATCAGTGGTCAAAGAGTTAATTAAATTATACTATAGCAGAAGAATGCTAATGGCAGGATATCTGGATTTTCAGGATCTTGTGACATCAGAGAATTAGGAATAAACCGCGGAAAGATGTTTAAAAAAACCCCCCAAAAAAATCAAATTCATTAGTAAACACATAGAAAATACATACGTAAATATAAGCTGATTCTAAAAAACAGAAGTAATTACATCATTTTGTCATCTGTGGGCGCAGGGAAACGGACAATAGGAAATATGAAATTGAAACTAACTGCAGGATGGCGATAGCCATTTGTTCTATAGAATGTCCTTGCAGATAAAATATGAAAAATTTTTACGCAGATCCTGCGCTTTCTAACCAAAGTATATCTTGCAAATTCGATACAAAAAAAATAGTCTTGACTTTTATAATTGCTTAAGGCGATGTAATTGCGCATTCAGATAGATAGATAGATAGATAGATAGATAGATAGATAGATAGATAGATAGATAGATAGATAGATAGATAGATAGATAGATAGATAGATAGATAGATAGATAGATAGATAGATAGATAGATAGATAGATAGATAGATAGATAGATAGATAGGCAGGCAGGCAGGCAGGCAGGCAGATAGAGAGAGAGAGAGATTAGGCTGAAATCAGTTATGCACTTGTTTTCTCTCTCTCTCTCTGTCTCTCTGACACTGTCTCTCTCTCTCTCATTTTTAGTGCTAGATCTTCCAACATAATTTAAATGCAGAGTTTTGCTGATATTCAGATCTAAACTTCACCATTAAAAAAACGGCAAGTATTTTATGAAAAAGTGACATGCGTGGCCTCACGTGTAACAAATGGTCGGTGGAATAGGAGAATATCAATCTACTGTACACATTGAATCATACAGCTAGCTACTAATCTGTACTGGGGAGGGGGTATTGTTTACGCTTGTGATTTTATATTTTTTAGAATCCAAATATCTCGCAACCAGCCTTCACTTTAAAGTGAGCTGTATCGTGCGTTAAAAAACATCATGAAAACTGTGATTATTCACAATGTTTGTACTTTTTCGTGCAAGTGTAGCAATTAATGAAACTTTTGGAACGTTATGAGCATCTGTGGTTGGTAAATGCGGTTTGTCATTATTCTGTCAGAGCGTCTGCAGTGACATTTTGTGAATGACTACATAGACTAGGTCTAGATGTAACTTGTGCCGTATTCTTGGCTGAAAACGCTGGAGAAATCGGTCGCACCTGATATGCGTTAAGCACTCCTGTATTGACAGAACACTTTGCTGTGTTTCACAGCTTGTTGTTGACAAGAGATCTTGTAAAAACCGTGGAAAGATGACGTGGATACCAAACAACCACAGAATATTGCTAATTTTGCTCAGCCCTTTACTGGCTTTTTTCTCAGTGAAAGGTAAGTTTTTATTATTTTAGTCCAGAGCTTGTGCATTTTTTTTTGTTTTGTTTATTTGTTTGTTTTCAAACTAATCAAGAATCTGCTCCCTTACCCAGTGAGTCTTTCTCTTTGTTATACGTAGAGTTTGTTTTTTTTTTGTGGTGTCTTTTCATCATCATCAGTCCTCTGTACTCACAATGGAGCTTAAGGCACCAACAAAGTTTCTCCAGCCAATCCTGTCTTGAACAAGCCAGGATACTTCAAACCATGTCTTTCTCGCTACTTTTAGTTCTTCCTGTATTGTGCGTCTCCATATCCCCAATGATCTGCCCTTCTCCCTGTTCCCTTGCGGTGTCCCAGTCAAGGCGGTATAGGGGTATCTTTTTTTTTTCATTCGTAGTCTGTGGCCCAGCCACTTCCATCTTCGTCTTTGGACCTCTTTAATAATGTTCTCAATGACCCTTCGTTTGTTTTGTATTTTTTAGCTGTTACTAAATAAGGCGTTTTGTCCACATAATGGCTGTGAATTCTGTTACACGTCTGTTACGCTTCTGTTCCTATCTGGTTCATCTATCGTGTGTAACATAGTATCATTTCGCTTCATACACCCGAACTTCACAATATCAGTTTGAACGTAGCTATAATTTCACCATTCAAGAAATAATACTGTTCTTCAGAATGCCTCCACATCTCATGATCTTGTCAAAACATGCACTTAACTTTTCATATTTGCTTTAAAGGATAAAAAATTATTAACGATTTTTTTTAAATGGATAGGGGGGGGGGAGCCCAAGTCTGGAGAAAATGACAATAATTTTCTGTCACTGCACATTGAGATCTCCATGGATATTTGGAAGGCGAATTCATCTTTTGTTGTCTGTTTGAAAATTACATTTCTACATGTCGGGGGGGGGGGGGGAGTGTATACTGTAGAGTAGAAATAAGTTGTTTTTGTTTCTGCTAGTTTAGTTTTGATTTATGCGTGTCCGTGAGCAAATATCGGTTTAAAAAATAGTGTGGTTAATGTGCCAGATTAATAAGAAATCGAGTATATACAGGCAGCAAACAGCAATACCAAGATGGTCTCATATTAAAGTCTTCATCAGTCAATAGAAGCAGATTAGCCGCACCTGGAAGCCCGTGTTTATTTCATGGCAAATTTAACCACTTTAATAAAAGAAAGCCTGGAATGATCATCAGTGGTCAAAGAGTTAATTACATTATACTATAGCAGAAGAATGCTAATGGCAGGATATCTGGATTTTCAGGATCTTGTGACATCAGAGAATTAGGAATAAACCGCGGAAAGATGTTTAAAAAAAACCCCAAAAAAATCAAATTCATTAGTAAACACATAGAAAATACATACGTAAATATAAGCTGATTCTAAAAAACAGAAGTAATTACATCATTTTGTCATCTGTGGGCGCAGGGAAACGGACAATAGGAAATATGAAATTGAAACTAACTGCAGGATGGCGATAGCCATTTGTTCTATAGAATGTCCTTGCAGATAAAATATGAAAAATTTTTACGCAGATCCTGCGCTTTCTAACCAAAGTATATCTTGCAAATTCGATACAAAAAAAATAGTCTTGACTTTTATAATTGCTTAAGGCGATGTAATTGCGCATTCAGATAGATAGATAGATAGATAGATAGATAGATAGATAGATAGATAGATAGATAGATAGATAGATAGATAGGCATGCAGATAGAGAGAGAGAGATCAGGCTGAAATCAGTTATGCACTTGTTTTCTCTCTCTCTCTCTCTCTCTCTGTCTCTCTGACACTGTCTCTCTCTCTCTCATTTTTAGTGCTAGATCTTCCAACATAATTTAAATGCAGAGTTTTGCTGATATTCAGATCTAAACTTCACCATTAAAAAAAACGGCAAGTATTTTATGAAAAAGTGACATGAACGGTTCACGTTAATGGCACCAGGGATGTTTGTGGAAATGCAACATTTCTTCTGATTTACAGTGGCGGCAGGGATAGTTTAAGTGCTGCATTTTATTCTACGATTCACAAGGACGGCATGAACGTTTTCAGAAATACTACATTTCTTGTGATTTCAAGCTCACATTTAGCATCACACGTTAACACGGAGTCTTGTACTACTACACCACCGTGACGAGGACTGACAGACACCAGACTTGATGAGGACTCAGTCTTTGCTTGAGATGCTTGACAAGAGACACCAGACTTGATGAGGTCTCAGTCTTTGCTTGAGATGCTTGACAAGAGACACCAGACTTGATGAGGTGGCCCAGCCACTTCCATCTTCGTCTTTGGACCTCTTTAATAATGTTCTCAATGACCCTTCGTTTGTTTTGTATTTTTTAGCTGTTACTAAATAAGGCGTTTTGTCCACATAATGGCTGTGAATTCTGTTACACGTCTGTTACGCTTCTGTTCCTATCTGGTTCATCTATCGTGTGTAACATAGTATCATTTCGCTTCATACACCCGAACTTCACAATATCAGTTTGAACGTAGCTATAATTTCACCATTCAAGAAATAATACTGTTCTTCAGAATGCCTCCACATCTCATGATCTTGTCAAAACATGCACTTAACTTTTCATATTTGCTTTAAAGGATAAAAAATTATTAACGATTTTTTTTAAATGGATAGGGGGGGGGGGAGCCCAAGTCTGGAGAAAATGACAATAATTTTCTGTCACTGCACATTGAGATCTCCATGGATATTTGGAAGGCGAATTCATCTTTTGTTGTCTGTTTGAAAATTACATTTCTACATGTCGGGGGGGGGGGGGGAGTGTATACTGTAGAGTAGAAATAAGTTGTTTTTGTTTCTGCTAGTTTAGTTTTGATTTATGCGTGTCCGTGAGCAAATATCGGTTTAAAAAATAGTGTGGTTAATGTGCCAGATTAATAAGAAATCGAGTATATACAGGCAGCAAACAGCAATACCAAGATGGTCTCATATTAAAGTCTTCATCAGTCAATAGAAGCAGATTAGCCGCACCTGGAAGCCCGTGTTTATTTCATGGCAAATTTAACCACTTTAATAAAAGAAAGCCTGGAATGATCATCAGTGGTCAAAGAGTTAATTACATTATACTATAGCAGAAGAATGCTAATGGCAGGATATCTGGATTTTCAGGATCTTGTGACATCAGAGAATTAGGAATAAACCGCGGAAAGATGTTTAAAAAAACCCCAAAAAAATCAAATTCATTAGTAAACACATAGAAAATACATACGTAAATATAAGCTGATTCTAAAAAACAGAAGTAATTACATCATTTTGTCATCTGTGGGCGCAGGGAAACGGACAATAGGAAATATGAAATTGAAACTAACTGCAGGATGGCGATAGCCATTTGTTCTATAGAATGTCCTTGCAGATAAAATATGAAAAATTTTTACGCAGATCCTGCGCTTTCTAACCAAAGTATATCTTGCAAATTCGATACAAAAAAAATAGTCTTGACTTTTATAATTGCTTAAGGCGATGTAATTGCGCATTCAGATAGATAGATAGATAGATAGATAGATAGATAGATAGATAGATAGATAGATAGATAGATAGATAGATAGGCATGCAGATAGAGAGAGAGAGATCAGGCTGAAATCAGTTATGCACTTGTTTTCTCTCTCTCTCTCTCTCTCTGTCTCTCTGACACTGTCTCTCTCTCTCTCATTTTTAGTGCTAGATCTTCCAACATAATTTAAATGCAGAGTTTTGCTGATATTCAGATCTAAACTTCACCATTAAAAAAAACGGCAAGTATTTTATGAAAAAGTGACATGAACGGTTCACGTTAATGGCACCAGGGATGTTTGTGGAAATGCAACATTTCTTCTGATTTACAGTGGCGGCAGGGATAGTTTAAGTGCTGCATTTTATTCTACGATTCACAAGGACGGCATGAACGTTTTCAGAAATACTACATTTCTTGTGATTTCAAGCTCACATTTAGCATCACACGTTAACACGGAGTCTTGTACTACTACACCACCGTGACGAGGACTGACAGACACCAGACTTGATGAGGACTCAGTCTTTGCTTGAGATGCTTGACAAGAGACACCAGACTTGATGAGGTCTCAGTCTTTGCTTGAGATGCTTGACAAGAGACACCAGACTTGATGAGGTCTCAGTCTTTGCTTGAGATGCTTGACAAGAGACACCAGACTTGATGAGGTCTCAGTCTTTGCTTGAGATGCTTGACAAGAGACACCAGACTTGATGAGGTCTCAGTCTTTGCTTGAGATGCTTGACAAGAGACACCAGACTTGATGAGGTCTCAGTCTTTGCTTGAGATTCTTGACAAGAGATATCAAACTTAACGAGGACTCAGTCTTTACTTGAGATGCTGAGGACTTGGTGTCTGAGTCTCTTTACGTTTGTCTGTCTTAACACAAGGATTTTCAGAGTGCCTCGACCCCGCTGAATGGGACGCACTGGACACATGAATTGGACTCTTCTCACATCAAGCCACTGATTCTAAATGCTTCAGTGACCCATCGCTAACTTACTATCATGTTTTGCTCTCTTTTCTGACAGGCATGTAGGATCTTGTTCTTATTCATACAAGTGTTATTACATCTTTTAATGATTATGTTGGTTTAACTTGCGTCTGTCGAATTACACTTCAAGAAATGTGGGTTTTTTTCCATTCTTTCTTGGATTGATTACTAGAGCAAGAAAGCTAGAATATCTATCTATCTATCTATCTATCTATCTATCTATCTATCTATCTATCTATCTATCTATCTGTCTGTCTGTCTGTCTGTCTGTCTGTCTGTCTGTCTATCTATCTGTCTGTCTGTCTGTCTGTCTGTCTGTCTGTCTGATTCATTCATTCAATAAAGATCATTCTCTCTCTTTCTCTCTATCTCTCCCTCTCTCCCAGATGGTCTGTATCATTTCGCTTGCCAGGTAACTGGTCCTGTATTCCAGAGTTGTGTTCTTTTCCAGCTAAAAATAAGCACATGATTGCTTCTTCTTTTAAAAATGACACCTCATCAGATTTAGTGAGATCCATCACGATGTGAGCTTCTCCAGAATCAGTGGGGGGGGGGGGGAGGAGATGGGGGAGGAGAGGGGGGAGGGTTGCCGGATTAAGTGAACTATGCCAGATTCCAGCGATTTCTGTAAACTTCACTGAACTTAGAAAACATCATAGGTCTATGAATTTCACTGCTTTGTGAGTTGCGTCATTGGATAAACTTCACGAGGATTAGCGACCTTCTCAGCAGCATGTAATCTTCACCAGGTGAGCGAGATTTACCTGTCTGTGAGCTTCATCAGGTGAGCGAGTTTTACCTGTCTGTGAGCTTCATCAGGTGAGCGAGATTTACCTGTCTGTGAGCTTCATCAGGTGAGCGAGTTTTACCTGTCTGTGAGCTTCATACGGTTAGCGAGTTCTACCTGTCTGTGAGTTTCATCAGATGAACGAGTTTTACCTGTTTGTTAGCCTCACCATTTATTGAGGATCACAAAATTAGGAAGTTTCATTAGAGCATACAAACACCAGATCACACAAACATCAGAACAAACAAACAACAGAGCACACAAACATCAGAGCACACAAACATCAGAGCACACAAACATCAGAGCACACAAACATCAGAGCACACAAACATCAGAGCACACAAACATCAGAGCACACAAACATCAGAGCACACAAACATCAGAGCACACAAACATCAGAGCACACAAACATCAGAGCACACAAACATCAGAGCACACAAACATCAGAGCACACAAACATCAGAGCACACAAACATCAGAGCACACAAACATCAGAGCACACAAACATCAGAGCACACAAACATCAGAGCACACAAACATCAGAGCACACAAACATCAGAGCACACAAACATCAGAGCACACAAACATCAGAGCACACAAACATCAGAGCACACAAACATCAGAGCACACAAACATCAGAGCACACAAACATCAGAGCACACAAACATCAGAGCACACAAACATCAGAGCACACAAACATCAGAGCACACAAACTTGATGAGGTCTCAGTCTTTGCTTGAGATTCTTGACAAGAGATATCAAACTTAACGAGGACTCAGTCTTTACTTGAGATGCTGAGGACTTGGTGTCTGAGTCTCTTTACGTTTGTCTGTCTTAACACAAGGATTTTCAGAGTGCCTCGACCCCGCTGAATGGGACGCACTGGACACATGAATTGGACTCTTCTCACATCAAGCCACTGATTCTAAATGCTTCAGTGACCCATCGCTAACTTACTATCATGTTTTGCTCTCTTTTCTGACAGGCATGTAGGATCTTGTTCTTATTCATACAAGTGTTATTACATCTTTTAATGATTATGTTGGTTTAACTTGCGTCTGTCGAATTACACTTCAAGAAATGTGGGTTTTTTTCCATTCTTTCTTGGATTGATTACTAGAGCAAGAAAGCTAGAATATCTATCTATCTATCTATCTATCTATCTATCTATCTATCTATCTATCTATCTATCTATCTATCTGTCTGTCTGTCTGTCTGTCTGTCTGTCTGTCTGTCTGTCTGTCTGTCTGTCTATCTATCTGTCTGTCTGTCTGTCTGTCTGTCTGTCTGTCTGTCTGATTCATTCATTCAATAAAGATCATTCTCTCTCTTTCTCTCTATCTCTCCCTCTCTCCCAGATGGTCTGTATCATTTCGCTTGCCAGGTAACTGGTCCTGTATTCCAGAGTTGTGTTCTTTTCCAGCTAAAAATAAGCACATGATTGCTTCTTCTTTTAAAAATGACACCTCATCAGATTTAGTGAGATCCATCACGATGTGAGCTTCTCCAGAATCAGTGGGGGGGGGGGGGGAGGAGATGGGGGAGGAGAGGGGGGAGGGTTGCCGGATTAAGTGAACTATGCCAGATTCCAGCGATTTCTGTAAACTTCACTGAACTTAGAAAACATCATAGGTCTATGAATTTCACTGCTTTGTGAGTTGCGTCATTGGATAAACTTCACGAGGATTAGCGACCTTCTCAGCAGCATGTAATCTTCACCAGGTGAGCGAGATTTACCTGTCTGTGAGCTTCATCAGGTGAGCGAGTTTTACCTGTCTGTGAGCTTCATCAGGTGAGCGAGATTTACCTGTCTGTGAGCTTCATCAGGTGAGCGAGTTTTACCTGTCTGTGAGCTTCATACGGTTAGCGAGTTCTACCTGTCTGTGAGTTTCATCAGATGAACGAGTTTTACCTGTTTGTTAGCCTCACCATTTATTGAGGATCACAAAATTAGGAAGTTTCATTAGAGCATACAAACACCAGATCACACAAACATCAGAACAAACAAACAACAGAGCACACAAACATCAAAGCACACAAACACCAGAGCACACACAAGCACCAGACCACACAAACATCAGAGCACACAAACATAGGAGCACACAAGCATCAGAGCACACAAACATCAGAGCACACAAGCATCAGAGCATTATCTCCAACCACCACCAAACTCAGCGAGTTATGGCGGACATGATGAAAACTCCAGTTTAAACCCAGTTTCATCAGAAAACAGCGGAGATACCCTGCATTTGATTGATAGAATAATTTGAGTAAATGAGTAAGGCTGAACATAAACGAGATACCCTGCATTTGATTGATAGAATAATTTGAGTAAATGAGTAAGGCTGAACATAAACGAGATACCCTGCATTTGATTGATAGAATAATTTGAGTAAATGAGTAAGGCTGAACATAAACTTAACTCTTTATTGCTTTGTTTTCTTATAATAATAAACTAATATAGTTTCTTGTACAAGATTCTTCACAAAAAAGTTAACGTGCTTGTTAATTAGCTTGTCCCAGTGCTTGGAAGCCTATAGAGTAAAAAACACATGTCCAGTCCTGACTCTCTACGGAGATGAACCGTATTTAAAAGTAAAACATGTCACCCTAATGTAAATGAATGTTGTTTTTGTCCTTCTCCATAATGCATTATCGCTTTTTATATATATACACCTCATAAGATTTATTATTCTTATAAGTCTTTTGAGTCGGGACTGATTACCAATTTGAAATATTTCTTTCTTCCCTATTGTCATCTCATCATCTACACTTGAGCATAGTCTTACGTTTATGACAATGATTGATTTTTTTACGTGATATAGCACCTCCCCTTATTGGACTAACCCCCATTGATACAGTTTAACCTGGTGAGCCTTGTTCTACAGGAAAATATTCGTCGTTTTCCGAAGCAGTCTCTCGTAACATTGGAAAAATAATATGAAATACAATTTCTTCGCGGTAACACAGTAAGCTATCAGCTGTACTACCCTTTCTCACACTTCTCTTAATAAAATCCCCGCTCCATGAGGTTGGCTCCGACATGATGTAAGAGGGGTGATTGATAGGTTCTCGGCATAAGGTACAACAGATTATTTGTGGACAGCTTTTTGGGGTTATTTCTCAACATAGTCCCCTTGCAAGTTTATGTACTTAGTCCAGCGATCCTGGAGGATACGGATCCCTTCTTTGTAAAAGTCAACATCTTGTGCCAGTAGAATGACGTCATCATCTGAAGCATATTTGCTACCACTGAGCTCCTTTTTGAGTTGGGTAAACAGGTGATAGTCCGAAGGGGCCAAATCTGGGGAATAAGGAGGATGTTCAAGAAACTGGAAGCCGCATTCATGAGTAGCAGCCATTGCCACCGCCGACTTGTGAACTGGAGCATTGTCTTGGTGAAAGATGACTCCTCTCGTCAATTTCTCTCCACGCTTTTCCTTCAATTTGACCCGCAGTTGCTTCACAAGATTAGCGTAATAGGTCCTGGTGACTGTTCTGCCCTTTTGAAGATAGTCTACCAATAGAATACCTTCTGAATCCCAAAAGATGGAAGCCATCACTTTGCCTGCAGACCGAACCTCCCTTGCTTTCTTTGGAGGTGGTGATCCATGATATTTCCACTGCTTTGACTGTTCTTTGGTTTCTGGTTGAAAATGATGAACCTAAGTCTCATCTATAGTCACAAATTGCTGAAGAAACTTTTCAGATTTGCAGAAAAATGGCCAAGATTGTCTTTTGGCATGGTGAGTTGTTGTCGTTTGTGATCAGCTCCAAGAAGTTTCAGGACCCATCGAGCAGAGACCTTTGTCATTTGAAGATCATTGTGAATAATGGCATGAACACTTTCCTGGGAGATGCCCAACTCAGTAGAAATGTACCGCTCAGTTAGTCGTCGATCCTCCATTATCATGTCATGGATTCTGCTGGTGGTTTAATCGGTGGTTACTGTTCTTGGTCTTCCTGGACGGGGATCATCTTCCAGACTCTCCCTCCCATGTTTGAATTGAGCTGCCCATTTCTTCACTGTGCTGTAAGAAGGGGCACTCTCCCCTGAGTCTCTACCATATCCTCATAGATCTCATTCGATGATATGCCCTTGATGCAGAGCTAGCGAATTACTGCTCGATTAGAAATTTTATCCATTTTCTCAATTTCAGCCACCCCTTCCACTTCAGTAGCCTGTAAAACAAAGTTGGTTGCAGTTAATTTCTTGAAACTTGGTGTTTAATCTTACATTAACCTGATCTACAACTGCACCTAATATCAAGTGTGTGTTTCAAGTATGTGTACCTTATGCCGAGAATGTATCAATCGACACTCGTACATCTGACCTCATAATCTTCAAATTGCGTTTTATTTACTGAATAGCAGATGTTAGTGGTTGTACAACTTTATGAAAATAGTTTCTCCCAGTTTCTGTACAACAGGACTGGCTGGTAACAACAGTAAGAGCCAATGGTCTTATAGATGTGATGGTATTTTTATTGCTGCCTTGCTGTGGCTGAAGTTGTTGTTTTGTCATTGATTTGCCAGTGTTATTGCTAATGTTGCCCCATTGTTGTTGATTTTTGTGTGTGTTTGCTGTTGTTAAATTGCCGCAATTGTTGCTCTTCATTTGTTGCTGCTATTGTTTCTGTTGTCGTTTTGATGCCACTGTTGCTGCTTACCGTTATTTTTGACGATGTTGATTATTGTTGTTGCATTTTTTATTGCCAAAGAAAAAGAGGCAGACCGCGTGAAACTCTGAAGAGGACATTGTTAAGAGAGGCCAAATTAACAGGCATAAAATCCTTTGATGAGGTTGAAAGACTCGCCGAAGACAGGAAAAATTGGCGAACTACTTTGCGAGCCCTATGTGACGTTTAACGGCGCGGGAAGGATATAAGAAGATATATAAGATATAAGATAAGATGTGTTATTTCTGTTGTTGATACCGTTGGTGTTGTTGTTGTTGTTGTTGTTGCAGCAGTATCTCCATGTAACCGAACTTCTCCCACAGCCGACTGAAGATCTTTGTAAACCGACACGAGTAGTGAGCAACACCCGTTTTCTCGCACTCATTCAAGCACTTGAAGCACACTTCTGTGTGAGAACCGTCTGGGAAAGCAGATTCCTGTCAACTTGATCAGCCAGTAGGATCTTAGCAGTCGGTCTACCCCAACTGGAGGAAAGGATATTTAACGTGTGTGGCTACTTGGCCATGATGAAAGTATTAGAGCCCTGACGCAGCTTATTTTCGGCACTGGATGCGCTAAACCTGTCACAATCCTTCAGCTCATTGGCACATTTTAGTGGTACCACTAAGTGAGAAAGACACATTATCCAAATAATTTATAAGAAAATAACTCTTGCTAGTAGAGTTTTTTTTTTCAAGAATGAATGTTATAATGCATATTATAAAACAGTCGCCATTTAATCTTGTTATCGTTAACTATGGACGGACTTCAGGTTCATATTTTATATAGACATTTTAAAGGGACACGTCGATACTGTAGCAGTAATTCTCTAGTTTGCCCATGGATTGTGGTGAAAATCCCAGTTTCCATACCATTAAGGCGTATTTCCAAGACCTTCAGCACATGAAAGTCTGATGTGGTCAGTATCACGCCTGGCCAAACTTACCTTCCCATATTTCTCTGGTACCCATTTACAGAGGCTGGGTGGACCCCGGAGCCTTTTCGGTGTGGGTGGTTCCAGAAAATATCCCCCACTGCTGGAACCTGAACTCTGTCTAACCACTCAGCCAACCAGGGCAGAAATGCCCGTAGATTTTTAAAAATCGATATCAAATATATAAAGTATTGAACAAACAAAATTATTGTGCTTATATCAGGTTCTATTATTATGAAAAAAAAATGGGGAAATGTGTACCGCGTAGTTCATTTTCCTTTCTTGTTTTCTAATTTCTGCCTTTCTGCTGCCCACGATCATAGTTTATAGGCGACTTGGCCTCACTATGACAAGGAACAATCCCCGCTTATTAATATTCCTTCCCGTTCGCGAAGGGCGTAAACTTGGATATTCCATTAATCCGTGTGTCTTGTATAACACCGCGCAAGGGCAACACGGATGCAGAGGTCCAATTTCTAGAATGCCATTATGCTGTGTGCTCAAATGCTACTGTTTATATAGTCTAAAACAAGCGAGACCGAAATGAATTCACATTGAGAACAAAAGAAATACCGCTAGCTGAGGACGTTTCTGTGTCGCTGAGCTTGCGCTGGGCGCTGACTGCTTCTCGCATTAATCTTCACTTCTATAATATCAGCCGCGGCGTTGGGTTGATTTATGTGCTGTGAGCTGTAATACAGCTCATGTTCGGTTTTTAATTAATGAGTGTTGTTGCGTTTTAGAACTGTTTTGACATTTGTATGCTGTTGATGTATGTTGTGCACCAAACACGGAGAATGGCTTATTCGGAAAACCCTTGTTTGTGTGTGTGCAAAATAAACATGGGGGTCATTTTTGTCAAAGCGATGGAGAGCTGTAATGGTGGTAATCGAAAGTAGGAGTTACCCTGCATGGCACCCTAACATGAAATATGTAATCGTTTCATCTCTGTTGCTAATTTTTTGCTGTTGTAGTTGTTTTGTTTTTGGTGAGCTGTGGGGGGTCTGTACTCCACTTTTTGTTCTAATGGCAACATTTTTTTTCCTCTGCTGTCTCCATCTTCGATTCTTGCATAAATGGTACCTCTCTACCGACTCTAACCCATTTCCGCGCACAAAATTGCTTCCGATTATTGTCTTCACAGATCTAATCTTTGCAGCTCTGGCTTCTACAGCTTCGATCTCCACACTACTGATATTCATAGCTCTGGTCTCTAAAGCTCTGGTCTTTTTACAGCACTGGACGTTAAAGCTCTGGTTATTCACAATTCTGGTCTCTTCACAGCTCTAGTCTTCACAGCTCTGGTCTTCACAGCTCTAGTGTTCACAGCTCTGGTCTTCACAGCTCTGGTCTTCAGTCTTCGCAGCTCTGGTCTTCACAGCTCTAGTCTCTTCACAGCTCTAGTCCTCACAGCTCTAGTCTCTTCACAGCTCTAGTCCTCACACCTCTAGTCTCTTCACAGCTCTAGTCCTCACAGCTCTGGTCATCACAGCTCTAGTCTCTTCACAGCTCTAGTCCTCACAGCTCTGGCCTTCACAGCTCTGGTCTCTTCACAGCTCTAGTCCTCACAGCTCTGGTCTTCACAGCTCTGGTCTCTTCACAGCTCTAGTCCTCACAGCTCTGGTCTCTTCACAGCTCTAGTCCTCACAGCTCTAGTCCTCCCAGCTCTGGTCTCTTCACAGATCTAGTCTTCACAGCTCTAGTCCTCACAGCTCTGGTCTCTTCACAGATCTAGTCTTCACAGCTCTAGTCCTCCCAGCTCTGGTCTCTTCACAGCTCTAGTCTTCACAGCTCTAGTCCTCCCAGCTCTGGTCCTCACATCTCTGGTCCTCACAGCTCTGGTCCTCACAGCTCTGGTCCTCACAGCTCTGGTCCTCACAGCTCTGGTCCTCACAGCTCTAGTCTTCAAAGCTCTAGTCCTCGTAGCTCTAGTCTTCACAGCTCTGGTCTCTTCACAGCTCTAGTCTTCACAGCTCTGGTCCTCACAGCTCTAGTCTTCGCAGCTCTGGTCTCTTCACAGCTCTAGTCTTCACAGCTCTGGTCCTCGTAGCTCTAGTCTTCGCAGCTCTGGTCTTCACAGCTCTAGTCTTCACAGCTCTGGTCCTCGTAGCTCTAGTCTTCACAGCTCTAGTCCTCGTAGCTCTAGTCTTCGCAGCTCTGGTCTTCACAGCTCTAGTCCTCACAGCTCTAGTCTTCACAGCTCTGGTCCTCACAGCTCTAGTCTTCACAGCTCTAGTCCTCGTAGCTCTAGTCTTCGCAGCTCTAGTCCTCGTAGCTCTAGTCTTCACAGCTCTGGTCTTCACAGCTCTAGTCCTCACAGCTCTAGTCCTCCCAGCTCTGGTCCTTACATCTCTGGTCCTCACATCTCTGGTCCTTACATCTCTGGTCCTCACATCTCTGGTCCTCACATCTCTGGTCCTTACATCTCTGGTCCTCACAGCTCTAGTCTTCACAGCTCTAGTCCTCGTAGCTCTAGTCTTCACAGCTCTGGTCCTTACATCTCTGGTCTCTTCACAGATCTAGTCTTCACAGCTCTAGTCCTCCCAGCTCTGGTCCTTACATCTCTGGTCCTCACATCTCTGGTCCTCACAGCTCTAGTCTTCACAGCTCTAGTCTTCACAGCTCTAGTCCTCCCAGCTCTGGTCCTTACATCTCTGGTCCTCACATCTCTGGTCCTCACAGCTCTAGTCTTCACAGCTCTAGTCCTCCCAGCTCTGGTCCTTACATCTCTGATCCTCACATCTCTAGTCCTCACAGCTCTAGTCTTCACAGCTCTAGTCCTCCCAGCTCTGGTCCTTACATCTCTGGTCCTCACATCTCTGGTCCTCACAGCTCTAGTCTTCACAGCTCTAGTCCTCGTAGCTCTAGTCTTCACAGCTTTGGTCCTCACAGCTCTGGTCCTCACATCTCTGGTCCTCATATCTCTGGTCCTCACAGCTCTGGTCCTCATAGCACTAATCGTCACAGCTCTGGTCGTCACAGTTCTAAACGTCACAGATCTGTGCTTTACATTTCTGGGCTTCACATCTCCGATTTTCGCAGTTCTGGTATTCACAGCTCTGATCCCTACATGCCAAGCTACACAGCTGCTGCGATCGAGGCACACATAGCTCGCAATTCACAGCTCACTTGGACAAGTATAGTAGAGAGAAAGAAATAGTTAATTATTTACTTGTCTTTTGTCTGAAGAGGACAAATTTATATGGACACAACATAATTGTTATTGTTAGGACTTCAGAAAGGTACAGAAAAACTATAAAGTACAAGAGAGAGGGGGAAAATCTTACTGTTATTGAAAGCAATCGTTTATCGACTCTGAACAGTATATTAAAAAGTCTGTTCTGTCAACACTTTTCGTGTCCTTCATTAGCTAATCCCACTGGCTTACATTAACTACATGTGTATAATTCTGCACGCCTGTTGTAATGGATGTACTCGTAAGTATTTCATAGGGTGGTAAAATCATTTAAAATCATTTTCTATACTTGTTTATGTTGGGTGCTCTTCATTTTTCCACATTTTTTTCAGAGAATTTCAAATATGCTCACTGTTACATGTGCATTATATATATATATATATATATTATATATATATATATATATATATATATATATATATCAGAAGCAAGGGAAAAAGCAAATGCAGGTGGAAGGAGAAATGCGTATCAGGAAACTGAGCCCATGAAGGTTGTGGATGAAAGCCAGCCACTGGAAGTCCCCAGCCCGACTGCAGACCTCCTGGAACCTAAACAAAAGATGCATATAGGCAGCTGGAATGTAAGAACACTAAACCAGACTGGAAAACTAGCACAAACCATCAAGGAAATGCACAGATACAAACTAGACATACTAGGAATACAAGAAGCAAGATGGACAGGACAAGGCAGAAGGAAATTAACAACACAGCACACAGAAGATACAATAATATGGTCAGGTAAAGAAGATCTTCATGAAGGAGGAGTAGCATTGATTATAACAAAAGAAGCATCAAGAGCATTGCTGAAATGGACCCCAATAAATGAGAGATTATTATATGCACGGTTCAACTCAAGATTCACGAAGCTGTCTATTATAGTTTGTTATGCACCAACAGAAGCAGCTGAAGAGGAATTAAAAGAAGATTTTTACAACAGCCTCCAAGCCACAGTAGAAACAATACCCAAGCATGATATGCTACTCATCTTGGGCAACTTCAATGCAAAAGTAGGTGAAGGAAATGAAGATAGAAGAAGAATCATGGGAAGAGAAGGAATCGGAGAAATAAATGAAAATGGAGAAAGACTGTGCAGTTTCTGTGAAGAAAACATGATGACCATCGGAGGGACAATTTTCCAACACAAAAACATCCATAAGGTGACTTGGAGGTCACCAGATAAAACCACAGAAAACCAAATCGATCACATACTAATAAACAACAAGTGGAAACGGTCACTACAAGATGTGCGAGCAAGGAAAGGAGCAGATATAGGAAGTGATCACAACCTTCTGGTAGCAAAAATAAAACTAAAATTAAGGAAAGCCAGAATCGGAGAACACAGAAAGATACATTTTGATACAAGAAAACTGATAGACCAGCAAACAAGAATGAATTCTCAATAATACTTAAGAACCGCTTCAGTGTCCTACAAGACGAAGCAGAAATGTCCATATTAGAGTTCAATAAAACACTACAGGAAACAGCAAAAGAGGTGCTGGGATATCGGAAAAGGAGAAAAGAGGAATGGATAAGTGAGACCACATGGGAAAAGATAGAGCAAAGAAAAGAAATCAAGAAAAAATTACTGAACACCAAATCACAACGGCTTAAAGAACGAGTTTTAAGCAATTATGCACAAAAAGACAAAGAAGTGAAGGAATCATGCCGTCAAGATAAACGTCAGTATTATGACAACTTAGCAGAGACAGCAGAGAAAGCAGCATATACAAATGACATGAAAACCATATATAAAATCACAAAGCAGATGACAGGTAACTTCAATACAAAATGTGAAAGTGCAGTAAGAACACAAAATGGACAACTGGTCAGTGGAGAAAGAGAAAAAATTGAAAGATGGAGGGAACACTTTAACACCCTACTAAACAGAACACAAGCAGCACAAGCAATAGATATACCTGAAGCAAAAGCGGAACTAAACATCAATACAGGACCATTAACAATAAATGAAGTAAAAGAGGCGATAAAGATGCTAAAATCAGACAGGGCACCAGGTGAAGATGAAGTGACTGCTGAGATGTTGAAAGCAGAAGAAACAGAAACACCAAAACAACTTTGCCGGATATTACAACAAATTTGGGATTTAGAAAAAGCCCCAGAGGAGTGGAAAACTGGTCTTATAGTAAAACTACCAAAGAAGGGTGACCTCAGAGATTGCGGGAACTGGAGAGGCATTACCCTACTGCCACTCACTAGTAAAGTATTTTGCAGAATAATCATCAACAGAATTGTACCAACACTTGAGGAAAAACTTCGGAAAGAGCAGGCAGGATTTAGGAAAGGAAGATCATGCATAGACCATATATTTGTACTTAGACAAATATTAGAACAGGCAAATGAATGGCATAGCACAACATATGCATTATTCATAGATTTTGAGAAAGCCTTTGACAGTGTCAACAGAGATGCACTGTGGAAAATCCTAAGATGGCATGGCCTCCCCCATAAAATAGTTAATGTAATCAAAGCCCTATACGAGGGTTTTCAGTGCAAAGTTATCTGTGGAGAACATACCTCCAGCAGCTTTAGGGTACAAACAGGAGTGAAACAGGGATGTGTACTATCACCAACATTATTTATCTTGGCAGTAGACTGGTTAATGAAGGAGGCAACATCAGACAAACGCAGAGGATTACAATGGACCCTTAACACAGTGCTGGAGGACCTTGACTTTGCGGACGACATTTGTCTATTATCAAGCAGTCACAAAGATATGCAAGATAAAATAAACAAGTTAACCCAGAATGCAAACAACATAGGACTAAAGATCAACGTAGGAAAGACAAAGTTAATGAAGCAAAATGTGAACAACAGAAATGTACTCAGAGTAGATAACAAGTTAGTGGAGGAGGTCAACGAATTTGTATACCTTGGCAGCAGAGTAGTAGAAAATGGAGACAGCACAGAGGACATCAACAGCAGACTTACTAAAGCAAACCAGGCTTTTGCAATGCTACAGAATATATGGAAATCAAATAAACTAAGCATAAATATGAAATCAGGATATTTAAGAGTAATGTTCTAAGTGTACTACTCTATGGAAGTGAATGCTGGAAAATCACCAAAACCATAGAAAACAAGTTAAATTCTTTCCAGACTAAATGTTTACGTAGAATTAAAGAAATATTTTGGCCAAACACCATAAGAAATAACATCTTATTGGCAGAAATGCAGATGAAACCACTGACAACAATTATTGAGGAAAGACGCTGGCGATGGTTGGGACATGTGCTCCGAATGACTGACAACTCACTACCAAAAATAGCACTAAGATGGACACCACAGGGGAGCAGAAGTAAGGGTAGACCAAAAGAGACATGGAGAAGAACAACAGAAAGGATGTTGAGCAATAGAGGGCTCACCTGGGCAAGAGCAGAAAAAAAGGCGAAAGACAGGCATTTGTGGAAAACCCTTGTGGAAGCCCCATGTGCCCTGGGCACTTAAGGTTCAGATATATATATATAATATATATATATATATATATATATATATATATATCACTATCTCTCTCTGTGAGCGTGTGTGTGTGCGTGTGTGTAATACTGTAAGTTACTCGCTCACTCTCTCTAAAGAGAACAGTATTTTACATGTAAAGATAACTAATTTATTTTAAGTCATGAATACTTGTATGCATCTTGGAGGGTATCTGCTTGTCCCTTTCAAAACAAACCAACTAAATAATCAAGCTTCAAGCTGCTACAGCGTATTGTATGCCTCTAAAAGTATTCGCATGTAAACTTCAGTCTACTCATACCCTTGCTCTTGTGTATTTATTCCTGCTAAAGTCAGTATTCAGGTGGAGATATAATTTTTTTTAAATTCTGTATTTATTTGTGGTCTCCCATCATTTTTTACCGCTTACATCTGTATTTCCATAATTCTCAGAATCTTTTTTTTTCTCCGGATTTAATAAAAGCTGACCAAGCCTAACTTTCGCATAAGACTATTAATAGGAATAATGGTTTCTGTAGTTCATAAATTACAGGCTGTTAATGTCCTCTCCTGTGACTGTTAATGTCCTCTCCTGTGACTGTTATTGTCCTCTCCTGTGAAGCTTAGTCTTGTCTTGTTGCGCTAACATGTGTTGCTGTAATGTCTGTGCGTACAACTTTCTGTGCGTACAACTTTCTGTTAACCCGTTCATCCACTAGAAGAGCGAAGTCTACAAGCGCTGAGACTGTCGGTATTAGTGTACTTCTGTTTGGTTTTGCTTGTCGTTCGCTCTCTGTGACTGACATAATGCATTAACCCTTTTGCTACTCTTAATAATTTTAGCTTATTTGCAGGCTTCTTTGCCTTTTATTTTTAAATGGTTGTAAAAATGTCCCACATTCTGAAGGCAGTGTTAAATTTAGAAAGGTAATTTATTATTGAACATATCATTTTGACTTGAATAAATTATGTCTTTTATCGGTGTTAAAACATGCACCTGATGTCAGACTCTTGTCTAATAAATCTTTGACAAAAGGACAGGTGTTAAAACATGCACCTGATGTCAGACTCTTGTCTAATAAATCTTTGACAAAAGGACAGGAAAGGGTTAAGAGCTCTAGAGTACGACAAAAGATCAGTTTCACAACCGAATCGACTGTAGGGTGCCATACCGAGGCTCTACTACAGTGTTTTCCAAAGTGGGGTCGCACCAAAACATTCAGGAGAAGAAAAGAAACAACAACCGATGTACATTTCTCTATAATGATGGTTCCCAACCTTTTCTCACGTAGTGGACCATTGAAACCAATTATAATTCGCCCATGTCTTCTTTATAGTCCCCTCCAGTGTGCAGTGTGTGATATGTTGGTTGCTTGGGCTCTGTAAAGTACAACAGTTTTAGTAACGTTAAAGTCAGAACTTTCAAAGCGGACGCCGGGTTGAGAAGCAATGGTTATATGATTTGCAGCTCTCCCCATCAATGCCATCTTCCGGCATGATCAAATAGAGAGCAGACTGAGCTAAAAGATTATGTACATATACATGCATATAGTGGTGGATTATCTTTAGCCTGAACAGTCTTACGTCTAGGGGTCTCGGAAGAGTAGGGGGTCCGTCGAAAAGAACTACAAATACAGACCAAACTTTCTTAACATGAAAATGACTAAAGAGGTAAAGAGCTGACAGTAACATCATTGTTGTGTTTGCTTTGTGTAGTAGAAACTCATATAATATATAACAGTAGTAACAACGAGAGGTGAATGAAGCCTTACTCTTATGAGATTGACGATATAGATCGGAGAGGGAGTAAGGGTCTTTACTAAGTTTGGGCATGGGGCCCGGGACTTGGTTAATTCGTCGGCTCCTCAGAGAGCAATTATAATGTGACCTAAGGGGATCACATTTGATCGTTCATTGTCCTTTGCACAGCATGTGGACCATGTAATACAAAAAGCCAGGAAAGCGCTGGGAGCGGTTAGGTTAATGACCGATGCTAGCTTTCCACAGCGCACTCTCTTCTTGCTGATGCATGCGCTGGTACTGTCATCATTGGAGTATGGTCTTGGCCTGCTCACCTTGTCCAGTGTACAGCTGAATAAATTAGAGCGTGTACAGAACGAGGCAATGAGAGTGGTCTTGGGTTGCACCATGGATAATCCGGTGTCGGTGCTTGATTTGCTGAGTGTGAGGTCTAAACACAAGCATGCTCAGATAAAGGCATACATCAGGGATGCTGGCATGAAGGATCATCCTCTCCATAAGGAGTTGGCATTGATAAAGGGAAGTCGCATCAAACGGGACAGATCTTGGATGGCTGAGGTGGAGGATACAATAAAATCAATTTGCAACATAGATGAGGCGCCTAAAGGTGATGACTGGTTACGGGTACAGGACCGACCTCAGCTAACAAAGGTTGTTACACAGAACGTCGAGACTGGGCGCATGGAGCAGTTGAATTTTGGGTTCAAGATCTCATCCAGCATCACTGTGGGTCTTCCGACACGGTAATATATACAGATGGCTCAGTGACTCGGAGCAGCAGAAGTGGGTGGGGTTTTGTTGCCTACCGAAATGGAAGAGTCGTGGCACAGGGTTCGGGAGCCTGTGAAGTCACCACATCAAGCATGTGAGTGGAAATTAAGGCTGTGTCGGCGGCACTGGAATGGTTAGTTGCTCATGATGTGGTTAATGGTGTCACTGTGACTGCTGGAGCTAGGACAAATTAAAGGTGCTGGCAGGAAACCCGAACTGTGCGCCATAAAACGCATTGTAAAGAACCAACATGCTCTTAGCAAACATGCTCTTGGATGGATGCTGCGGCATGCGGCGGACCATACAAGTATGTGTATGACGTGTATGTGGGGCTGTCCCGAATGCAGTGAAGCCGGAATCTGAATTTTGAACTTTGAACTTTGAACCTTTATAAATTTCTAAATTTCGCACATCTTTTAAAATGTAAGGATAATATAATAATAACAACAATAATATTAACAGTATTCAAAGTGAAACACAGTAAGCAAAATTAAAATGTAAATTAGATTCTGCATAATATTTTTCGTATTTTCTGGTTTTTAAATTATGCAATAAATAGTTAAAAGAGTATATATTTAATAAGTTTTCTTTACACTCAACAATTATTATCTGTTTTTAGGTTATTCAAGAAGGTCAGTTTGTGTCTATTTCTGGTAGCGGTTTAGCTTGACATCTGAGGTCTCCCCTTAAGTCTTGCTCTATCGCTTAAGACCTGCCACTTTCGTGTAGAACGTCGGCTCTAGAACTCAAGGTATCGGTGGCACTAGTGACCAAGCTGGAATAGATTCCAAATAATTATCGCCAATGATCAGGAATCCAGACCGAAACTTGCCACTTCATTTACGTTTAAGTCTTACAAAGCAACGAATGGCAGAGATAAAGCGTTCAGCGGTAGAAAACAAATGTCAGGTTTAAACTTTTGACTTTATAGCTTCATTTATCTCCAACTCTCTGGCTTTCTACATACCTCACATTGCCTCATTTATATGTGTTTATATGCATCATTTTTTGTCTGTAAGGTTTACAGAAGGTTGAAATTTCGTAAATTAACTTTAGATCTTAATCTTCCGTAAATCGTATTAACTCTTTAAGTTTGTTCGATCGCATTACTTAATTTAACAGTGCAGTTTTTCCGTGCTTTTCACACTCCTGCTCTTATCTCTCCCTCCACCGATGGCTTCTTTCTTCATCAGATAGAAAAAAAAAGAAAATTAAGTCGCAGCTTATCATAATGAAGTTCAGTTCCACCATTCCCGTAGATAGATAACAGTACTCCCTATACTCATTCGCGCCACTGTTTGCTCTCGACCTGTCTCTTTAGACCCGTGATGTGTATCTGCCTTAGACAGTGGTTGAGATCAAGAATCGGCGCATCCAGCACCCGGTGTCAATACCGCCTGCTGTCTTCCCATTCTCTGAGGACACTTCTTTCCTCGTCGACGACGCCTCGCTTCAGTTTCGAAAAAAAAAAAGCCTTAATATGTCATTGCATGAGAAAGGAGAAGAGAAATAGATTTGTTCCTTCAGAATTGGACATTGTCAGAGAAAATTCCTCTGTGAAGTACATTTTATTATTTCCAGCTTTTGAGATATTTATTGAGGGCAGACATTCACTTAGAGGAATAAATGGCAGCGAGTCACAATGGATTTTGTGGACTTCGATGTACGTCATAGTTTTGTCTGCTTATGTATGGTAGTAAATAAAGGAGTTAATACAACAGACATCAACAGATGCTTACAAAAGTTTCTATCCTCGATGTTCAAACAAACGTTAAAAACAAATGAAGTATTCAAATGTAACCCTTTTCACCAGTTTTGAAAAGTTGGAAAACCGGTGCAGAATCTGTTTTTATCTTAGAGCTTCATTTGCTTGGTTCGTGTCATTTAGACTACTATTTTTATCTTCTTCGTTGTACTCTGAATGATACGAGTACATGAAACAATAAGTAATTTGGATATCTTTTCTTGTGAATACTTTGTTTCTGAAACTAACTACCATGAAAACACTTACATATGATTGTAGCTCCAAAACTTTTCGGTGTGAAGTTTGTTTTTTTTTGGGGGGGGGTGGGGTATAGAGGAGAGTTTCTGTGGATCAGAACGCTGGAAAACAAATGAAAAGGAAATGGGCAATTATCCTTATTCACGCAACCTGCCTCAGAAAGATTTTAAATATTTACTTGCCACAGACAATAAATAACAGCCAAATGTGAACTAGAAGATACTGCCTATCATAAAAGGAGAAAAACCGCTGGAAATGGATTGGTCTTGTGCTCCAAAGAGACCCCAGCAATATCGCTAAAACAGCCATGAGATAGTTACCCGAGGGAAAAAGAAAAAGAGGACAACCCAAACGCTACCAGGCGGAGATCTGTAGAAGCGGAAACGATTAGCATGCAGCACAACTGGGACACAACGCAAAGGCTGGCTGCAGACCGTGAGAGATGGAGAGAATTCGTTACTGCCCTGCAAGACGCCACGGGGGATATGGGTGGCTATTGCTTAGCTGATTACGACCAAGATGGATGGATGGATGGATGGATGGATGGATGGATGGAAGAAGCTAATAAAAGATGATAAATGACTTTGCATCTACCTTTATAGCACTAAAAGAATTTTGAAGATTTCTGTTTGAAAATGTTGAAGAAAAATGTACATAACTGCTATTATTACTGCGAGAACTGTTCGTCATGGCTTCTTGCTCATGTACCTTTCAATGGAGGGAGAGAAAGAGAAATGTTTCCTCAGCGGTTTGCTTCGTACAAGAGAATATTTCAGGTTTCTGTTACGTATCTTCTCCTTCCACACCTCCTGCATGGGCGACCTCTCTCTCTCTCTCTCTCTCTCTCTCTCTCTCTCTCTCTGTTACTGCCATTCTAAGCATGGGCGTTCTCCATGGTATTACTGTCAGGCACTGGTCGGGTAATTAAGTGGTAATATTTTCTTTGTTTGCTTTTAGGTGCAGTTTAATAACGGTTTTACTCTTGCCATTTATGAGATATTTTGTCTCTTCTTGTTACATTTAGCATTCTCTTCACTGATCTTATTTCTGTGGTGATGTTTTTGCCTTTCATTTAACCGAAAGAATGCATTGACAGAAAATTCTGACAAGACTAATGGAACTACTGCATAATGTATGACAAAGTTCTGCAATAGATTTGCCATGGAGTGTCGTACCAACTATTCAAACTAAAGTTATATTTTAGATAGAAGAAAAAGTCAGAGAATAACAAGAAAAAGAATGTGAAACCTCAGAGACAGTCAGACTGTGGCCTATATTCTAGAAATGAGGTAGCAACATAACAATATATAGACTACAAGACATATACATACGAGATCATGACACCGTTCATTAGTACAGACAGCGTTAACTAAATCCTTACATAGCAGATCTAACGGGCTGAACCAGAAGTAACACCACCAAGGGCAAGGATTGGAGTACACGATTAGCACCAGACAGTGTACCACAGGAAACATTCATGTTAAGAATTAGCTAGAAGCAGAGGGAGGGGCCGCCCACTCTGGAGATGGATGGAGGAGATAAGAGATTCTTTAAACATCTTATTGAAAGCACATTGCGAACCCCCCCCCCCCCCCCCAATCAATACGTCTGTTTATCTCCTCAATGCTGAAAAGATTATGAGGATGAACACAAGACAAGTGTGAAATCTGATCAAACAGAAAGCGATATTTGTTAGGAGAATTTATAACTAAAATAAAAACAAATTAACAATCACGTTTGTATATTTCACGCATATTTCTATCGCAGTTTGCTTATACTCTTAGAATTTAGATGGAATTTAGACGCGTTATTTGGGTTTTTTTTTTCAACTGCTTTGTTAAATCTCCGTTTATCTGTACAAAGCCTTCTTATCACGGAATAGTTGGTAGTCGCTCTAATAACATCTTTGTTGCACTCTGTTCAGTCAATAATTTCCATGTTTCTTCGCAAAGCTTCAATTTTAGGAAACAAAAAGAAGACTTTGTCTCCTGTACCTTCTAATACAACTGTTTATATCTGAGCTGTTTCGTGTAGAATCATCAGAACATTCCATCGATCTTGTATCTTACATTTCTGTCATCTCTGACATTTATTCTCTGTTAACTGTCTGATTTCTCTTTTTCTTGCAGTAGTTTTTACCCCCCCCCCCCCCTCCCTTTCATCAAATTGTCCCGCATCTTATCTTAAAACACGCCTGTTTTCCCCTATAGTTATTTTTTTTTAAATGTCCTCTCAGATGTCTCTTTCGATTTATTTCATAGTCGTATCAGCCTTCAGAAATCGCATCTACGTCCTTGGTTTAAAAAAAAAAAAAAAGAAGCATCATTGCAATCATAGTTATTTACTTTCTTTCCCAGGGTTTCTCAACCCGGGTGCCTCGACGGATCTGCAGGGGGTCCGCCGGAAACTGTGTCTGTAAAAATCCCTCCTAGAACTTCTACCGGAACCTTAGGGCTTTAGGCGCAAGCTTTTGCTTTTGTCCAGGACGGGTTATCTGCTCTTGAACATGCCGTATACCACAAGGCGTGCCTGATTAACATTTACACAACAGGCCGATGAAAAAAATAGGCCGACCACGTGAAAACTCTAAAGAGGACATTGTTAGAGAGGCCAAATTAGTAGGCATAAAATCCCTTGATGAGGTTGAAAAGCTCTCCGAAAACAGGAAAACTTGACAAACTACCATGTGAGCCCTATGTGACGTTTAACGGCACGAGAAGGATGTAAGATGTAAGATACCATATATTCTTATATTCAACGGCGGGCCTCTACTGGTTAAAAACAAGTTTCCTTTTCTGCCTTCCCTAGTGAATTTATTAGAATTGGTACATTTTATGGTGCGGGGAGGGGGAGGGGGAGATGATATCTGGGAGGAAGAAAGAAAAAATGAGTGGCGGTAAATATTTTAATGCAGGGATTCCTGGGAGTAGGAAATAAAACTTCAATGGTTCAGCGAGCGCTAAAAGAAAGGCTGATCGACGCTAATTATTTTGTTCAGTTCTTTCAGTCTTCATTTCTCATGAAATGTAGATTTCAGTAATTTCTTGCTCTCCTACCCCCCACCCCTCACACTGTGCAATACAACTTGGGGCACTTGCATCAAATCGAATGAGAAGTGAGTTATGATCCCTTGTTTGAAAAAAAAAATGTCCAGCGATCCATGTTGACCCCTACTCTTTCAGGCAGGTCAAAGAGCATTTTTTTAGAACCGCGAAAAGCCAGGATGGGGTCTTGACGATCTGTGTCTCCCAGGCCCCTCTAGCAAGCTCCAATTTTCTCCCAATTATTTCTCCATGGTGTATGGTTGATCAAACAAAAGGCCATGGCGCGAGCGAATACTTTCCCCCGTACTTTGCTGTAGTATTTGTTTTAAAATATGAACAGATAATAGTTACTCTTGTTTTCTTCAAACGTGTCATCTTCTGGAAGAAAAAGAAGTGGGGGGGGGGGGGGAAGAGAGAGAATGAACTGCTTTTATGGTTTATCTCATTATTTGGATTACGTATTTCCCATTTGTAGATAAAAGGTCACCAGCCATTGAATTTATCAAATGCTGGGCTGAATTCGCCCGTTGATAGATCAAGAAAATGTCACTGCATTTCTGGAAATCACTTTTAAGTTTCCTTTAAACCGTTGCGCGTTTTGTATGTAAAGACTAACTCGTCAAGTGAAGGGTGAATTTTCTCTTTAAAATTATCATCTGATTTATCTGCTCGTTCGGTCGGTTTTGTATGCTGTTTGTCTTCAGGCCTCGAGGAAATAAAAACTTTGAGTGCTTGGAGTGCTCTTTTAGGGTTGTCAAACATCGACTTTTAATCCCTTTTCTCATTCATGTGCAGTGGTTTCCCCTTTGATGTGGCACTTGTTAGGGGTTTGTCATTTCGGCGCGGATCGGTCTTATCGCAGACTTTATCCGCCGTTCGGCTGAGGTAGCACGTTTCAGCTTTATAAAGTGAGTACCTCATGCGACACATTCGAGGATTTTGTTTTCAAATTTTGAGAATCGACTGGTTAGAGCAAATATGTCGCGTCTTGTGTGTCGTTCGCTTTGGGCTGTGACGTGTATTCTAAGCCGGCCGTGAAATGTCAAAGAGCACTGGGATTCTAACTGTACGTGAGCTCTGCCGGTCAATACGATACTAACAGGAGGGCCAGCCTAATAATGATGTGTTAAAAGCAGTCTATGAGTTCGGGGAAAGGGTTGGGGGGGGGGGACGATCTAATATTACTATGTTTGGCAACAGCTGAGGTCAAAGGTTATGGTGAGTGTATTATATTCTATGTTTGTTGGCAGTGGAAGAAACAAGTCGGGGGGGGGGGGGAGGGAAACAAAGAGTTAATGACCACCAGTTGCTTCACCCCCGTCCACCCCACTCCACTCCTTCCAAAGTTGTACTCCACAAAGATATATTGATGCAGGACAAACGTTCAGATATCGTGTTCGTTATACTGGAAAAATAAAACTCGCCATTCTTCCCTAGGCAAGCTTCACGGTTAATGTATTCTCTCCTTCTCTACAGCCAATAAACTGCAGCTAGGACCGTCGGCACTCGGGCGAGCATATTATATCACAGCAGAGATGTGCTTCAGTAGGAAGGGCTAGTGAGGAATATCAGTCACTACGTTTTCTTCCTAGAGTTTTTTTTTAAGTTAACGAGAAGAGAGCTGGTAATTTTCTTACTGAAGTCTGATACCTCCTCTATGTTTCAGCTTGATAACTCCTCTATGTTTCAGCTTGATAAGTTCTATGTGTGTCAGCTTGATATTTTCTCTATGTTCGGCTTAATAGCATCTCTGTGTTCAGCTTGATAACTCCTCTATGTTTCAGCTTGTTAAGTTCTATGTGTGTCAGCTTGATATTTTCTCTATGTTCGGCTTAATAGCATCTCTGTGTTCAGCTTGATAACTCCTCTATGTTTCAGCTTGATAACTTCTATGTGCTTCAGCTTGATAACTTCTCTATTTTTCAGCTTAATAACTTCTATGTGTTTCAGCTTGATAACTTCTATGCGTTTCACTTGATAATTTCTCTATGTTCAGCCAATGATCTGTGACAGAGCTGTTTTTCAGATGTAATGCAGGCTTTGAAAAATAAAACTACAATTTTAGCAAGTTAGAAAGCATGAGGCAAGCGCACGCCAAAGTGTTACAACGGAGTATTTATGCTTAGTCTCGAACAACTGTAGACAAAAATACTTTAGATGCGAAAGAAAAATAGAAAGACAGTGACTATGAATCGAACCCTAGACTTCAACAAGACGAGCACCCGCCAGTCTAGGAGAGATCAACGAACTATCGACACGGTCACAAAGTACCGCTTGTAAATTGAGACATTTTCTTCTGCCAGTGCACACTGTGTTGTCATCGTATCTCAGATTATTTATATTGTGGTCGCTGTTTTCATTTCTTTTTATTTGTTCCAGTCCTTTAGGATGTTTTGTGGGACATTTTCGTGCCTTGAATAGGTAAAGGTAAAAGTTTACATACCATTATGGCATATTGGGGATACGATGTTAGGCTCATGCTTTCAAGACCATCGGCATATGAAGGTATGATATGGTCAAGCTGACGTCAGAATCCATTTACCTTCCCAGATTTCTCTGGAACCTATTTTTAGGGGCTGGGTGGACCCAAAGCCTTTTTTTCATGTGGTGATACCAGAAAAAAAAACCCACTGCTGGGAATTGAACCAGGTACCACCAAGCGCCTAACAACTCAGCCAGCTAGCCCGCACCTTGCCTTGAATGTGCATTAAAAATTTGAGTTAATTAAACATGTATTACTTGTAAACTAGATCCGTGATTCACAAATTTTTTGTCCATGCAAAGATCACTTTCCGAACCACATATAAGTTTAGAACCTCTACCATATGTGATGTGACAATGCCGTGAATATGTAATTATTTTTATTCAATAGATGTTGTCACGTGTACTTACCATAACTTTGTCCCTCGCACTGCCTCCCTACGTGCAATGCATCTTGAGCAAGTTGATCAACATCTCGCGGTGGCTTTCAGAATTTCCGTGATGTCCTTAGTCCACCTGCGGCGAGATGGAACCTAGTTTTCTTTGGCTGGACATTATGCCTTCTGCTACCAACCTCTCCGAACAATTGTGTCTCTTGATGTTACTGAAGTATCTGCTACCAACCTCTCCGAACCATTGTGTCTCTTGATGTTACTGAAGTATCTCATCTTTCTAACTTTGAAGGTGTTTACAAGTCAGTTTTCTACTACATCTAATCCCGTCAGTATCTTTTATTTGATTTTCTCTCAGTAGATAGTACTTTATACCGAATTAATAACACAGCCATGGATCACTAGATGATGTTCCAAGGGCCACGTGATGATGCTCCGACGGCCATGTGATGATGTTCCGGTAACCACGTGATAATGCTCCGACGGCCACGTGATAATGCTTCGAGCGCCATAGATTCTGAATTACTGAAGTAGATTGTTTCGAAAAAAAAAATATTCCCGTTTCCTTTGTGACATTTTCAGCAACAACTATACCATTTAAAACAACTAAACCAATTAAAACAACTATACCAATTAAAACAACTATACCAATTAAAACAAATATACCAATTAAAATAACTATACCAATTAAAGCAACTATACCAATTAAAACATGTTTTTTTCACGCTTGAATGAAACTTGAAAGCAAAATCTACTAGTGAAGGAAGCGCCATAGAAAGTTATAAACTTTGAAGACTTACAAGTTAAACAAAAATATATTGATAATTCGAAGTTTTTTTTTCCCTCGCTTTCCTTGAAACTGGAATGAATAATCTGATAAATCCTTCAATAAGAGAAAAGTAAGCATCGATCTGAAAGATTTCATTTAATTCGTTTCAAAATTAATCCGCGTTAATACAAGGCACGCCTGGGAATTATTCTATTGATTCATCTTGCGAATAATAAAAATTGGATTTGCTGTATTTACAGCAGTTGTTCTTCGGAGCCAGGTCACACCCGTGTCAACATAGTTATTTTATTTGTACATTTGCTTCCCTACAAAACCATGCATGTGGTCGACGTTATGAAAAAACAGATTCGTTGTCATTTTCCCGACTTCTCTTCTCCCAAGTAGGGATTTTCTTTGGTTGTTGGTGATGAGAGTTGCAGGTCCATCTTGGTGTTATTTCCTTATACAGAGCTTGCACAAAGCAGATGAGGCGATATACTCACCGTGGAGCTGTCCAGTTAGTATTCTCCTGAAGCATTGTCACGAAAAAAAAAAGTGGCCTTTGGAAAGGACCAGGGGGCAGTAAAAGAAAATAGTCAGTGTGGGGATTGGGGGGGGGGGGAGGGAAGTGGAAGAAAATGGAGCAGTAGTGGGGGATTGGGCACTGAGGGAAAACGAAGCAGCAGACGGTGATAGTATTACCTCCCTTCTTAGCACTTTTCAACCTGATATTGAGAAACGTGTGTCCCTACATGAAACTCTTACATTAAAAGTTGAGAAAATAATACAGTAGGTGAGTTATAAATGTGCTCCTTTATATTGTTAAAATAAATTGGCTTGCTAGCTGAAGGTTTTAGCATATCTTAGTTTAATAGGCCATTGTATGATAGTACAAAAAAGGGTGTGGGGTGGGCTTTGAGCACGTGACGTTGGTGGAAAAGGGGTAGCAGCTCTAACAAGCCTGAGAAACACTACTTTAAACGGTTACAATTTTGTCTGGAACTTCTTGTTAAATTGTCCGATATTTTGCCTGGCACTTCTCGCTAAAGTGACCAATTTGTATTGCCCTTCTTGATCATTTGACAGATTCTGGCACTTCTTGCTAAATTGACATATTTTATGTGGTACTTCTTGTTAAATTGACATATTTTATATGGCGTTTCTTGTTAAATTGGCAGATTTTATATGGCACGTCTGGTTAAATTTTGTATGCCACATTTTGTTAAATTAGCCGCTTAGAATATTATTAGTTTTAAATAGAAAGACTAAAATAATAATTTTTAACAAATTCATTGCAGAGTTACGTCTCAGTTACATGTTTCTTTGGCTGCCGTTGTAGAGGTTTCTGGAGCCCAATGATAAAATTTATGCTTACTGAATAAGGGGTAAGAGGTAAAGAGGATTAAACAGAGAAAACTGAAATATTTTGGACACATTAAACGTTATGAGAATTTAGAGAAGACCACCTTGGAAGAGTACATAATAGGAAAAAGAAAGAGAGGAAGACCAATGTGGCTGCAAAACATCGTTGATAATCTGCAAATGGGTGCATCAGCAGCTGGGCATCCTACTTACAACCGAGAGGCCTACAGGAGAGCTGTTAGGGAGGCAAAGCTTAGCAACGGACATGCAAGTGGCTGACTAAATAAGGGGTATGTGATTCAAATCCGGCTTGGCAGCTGGGGTTTTTCTTCAGTTAGCTTGTGGTTTAAGTAGACAGACGTATCCGATGTCTGAATAAAAAGGCATATTCAGACGATGCGAAAAACACATCAACGCTTGAGATGTTATATATCCAGGAGCTTAATAGAAAAGTAGTGAAGTCTTTGATGAGGGGGGAGGGGGGGTTCTTTTTAATTGCACCCATTTCTCTTGAAGAGATAAGAAGATCGAGTCCGATCGGATACGTCCTAGTCACTAACTGTGGAAATGGATATTGGACTTCTTCTGGAGCTTGGGGGGGGGGGGGGGGTGGGGGAGCGGGAGGAAGAGAGCCAACAGTAGTCATAACCAGACAACCAACGAGCCTGCCAAGAGGGTGAGAATATGAAGACTAACATCATAATCCCAGGGTGCAAAATGGGGTCGCCTCTATCCTTTAAAATGCTGATATAGAGCAAACTGCTACGCTGAACTTATGGTTGTCCTTGTAATGAGTAAGTAGATATTAATTAGTCAGAGAGTATGGTGGTGCAAGAGTTAAAGTATATAGTGAAACATTTTCACGGTGAGAAAAGGTAATATTAAAAGTATTTTTTTAATGTAGCGCGGTGCATTAAAAGCACAAAACCGGATACCCCTTTCGGTGAAGGCAGGTTATAGCAGACCTGATCCTACTTATGTCCCACATTGGCTTCCGCGCCCCACTTTCGAGCGTAAATAAAATCCGGGGACTTCCAGATCATCTGTAATTAACGTGTCAGAAATCATCACGACACACTTCGGCACTGATGTCTCAAGCATTACTTACACAAAAGAAGACCCCCCCCGTGGGGTGGGGGTTGGAGACTTTAGAAAGGGCTGGCATTTTCATGTTCTACCCTCCAGTGGCTTGTTTCCTTTGGCTCTGATTAGCTCAATTTACCTGGCCTGTGTGTATGGCTCTATTGATCAAGTTAACCATTGCTCCCTGTTTCCAATCTCCAAGGTAGAATTCAACATAATGGGGACAACCTCGACGTGAAATACCAACTTAATTAACCTATAGAATACGGCGCATATGTATGTCCTTTCACTGTATGAAAACGTAAATATGCAACGGTTTTAATGAGTTTTTTTAATATTTAAGAAAATAATATTCCGTAGCTCGTATGTATCAAAGAGGGCGAAAAGAAACTTGGATTAAATATCAATATTGGAGAGATAAGAAAAAAAGCGTTACTTGATTACAGAATAGTAGTGGCTGGGTGGGGCATAGTTTTTGGTGTTTTTTTTTTTTGGGGGGGGGGGGGAGAAAAAGAATGAGAGGGGGAAGGAAGATTTGTTAAAATAAAACAAGTAAGGTTCGTGATGTTTCTATCCTCGTCTGAGGGAGACAGAGACAGAGAAAGAGAGAGAGAGGGAGGGAGGGAGAGAGAGAAGGGGAGAGAGAGCGGGGAAGGAAGATTTGTTAAAATAAAACAAGTAAGGTTCGCGATGTTTCTATCCTCGTCTGAGGGAGATAGAGACAGAGTAAGAGAGAGAGAGAGAGGGAGGGAGAGAGAGAGAGGGAGAGAGAGAGAGGGAGGGGGAAGGAAGATTTGTTAAAATAAAACAAGTAAGGTTCGTGATGTTTCTATCCTCGTCTGAGGGAGATAGAGACAGAGAAAGAGAGAGAATGAATGAATGAATGAATGAATAATCTTTATTTTTCAAGGGTAAAGAATTGGGCACGCAGGCCCGTCTTACATTCTGCCCTTCATCACTCCGTCTTTCATTCTTCCCACACACTTGATTGAGTACAAATATACAAATTAAATTAGGAAAAAACATATCAAAAGAGTGTAAGATTTAACTAATACGTTCAACGTAAAAGAGAAGAAGTAATTAACCTAATAAAATAGCACTCACGCACACATACATACGCAGACATATACATAAACAAAAATACATTGTAAATACAGATCTTCTAACATATGTTTTTTAAACAGACATTAAAATAATTTCTAACAATATCTAACAAGTTGCTTTTCGAACTATGTCATTTTAGTACTTGATGGTTGGCGAGTCACGTGTTGAGAGAGTGCTGGTTATTTTATGGAGGCATATAATTACAACCAAGTAAATAATGAAACAGGTTTGAGTTAAAGGATGAAGTGTTACCAATGGATTTTAAATGGTAGGGGATGGTGTTCCAGAGCTGTACTGCAGAGTATGCACGGCTTTTCTTGTACAGATCAATCCTGGGTTTAGGAAGAAGACAGTTTTTTAAACGCTGGCTATGTTTAGTATTATATTATAGAGAGAGAGAGAGAGGGAGGGAGAGAGAGGGAGGGAGAGAGAGAGAGAGGGGGAGGGGGAGGAAGATGTGTTAAATAAAACAAGTAATGTTGGTGATGTTTGTATCCTCGTCTGAGGGAGATAGAGACAGACAGACAGAGGCAAAGAGACAGAGAGAGACACACAGAGAGACACAGAGAGACATACAGAGAGACAGAGACAGAAAGAAAGGGAAAAGGGGGTGCGCTAAAATAAAACAAGTGAAGTTGGTGATGTTTGTATGCGCTTTAGAGAGAGAGAGAGAAAAACACAGAAAGACAGAGACAGAGAGACCCAAGAATCGCCCTACTCTATTCCACACCGTTCATGTTTCTATGTAGCGTAGTTTTAAAAATAGGGTTTTTATTAATGAGGAAAGGCCTTCATGATAATCATTAGATCGAGCCGTGAAGAAATATATCTAACAAACTCCTCGTTGTTTCCTCGGTTTGTTATGAATCGACCGAAACCTGACAGATATTTTAAAGAAAATACGTGGCCTTTTGGAGCCAATGACTTCTTAAAGTTCGTGAATCAAGGCTTTACTGTCTGGATATATTAGCCCTCTGGCATGTTGATGCCTTTACTTGCAGTGGTGGATCGGTTCTAGCACTTTCTGTGTCGTTCTCGTCTTTATAAAGACCCTGGCATCAATACTTTTAAACATACATATTTGCATATATATAATTAAACAGCCATGTAGTTAAAATATATAATTGTCTGTTTTCTCTACACATAACCTTACATGTCACATAATGAGTGCACGTGTAGGTTTATTTCTGTATAACACGTAAATCACGGCATTTTGTATATATATGTATATGAACGTGTGTGTATATATGTATGTTCGAGAATTACGCTGGAACGCCTGAAGGAAGCAATTTCAACCAGACGTGGCACACATATGACTTACAGTCTGGAAACTGCACCGCGTGCATTAGATCATCCCTATAACCCCTAAAGGGGGCTGGGTGGTTGGGGTGGTATCGAAACCCAACGATGCAAATAATACCCCCATTGAACGATGGGAAGTAACTCCCGTGATATTTATGCCTGCTGTGGATTGTCGGCCGCGACGGACAAATGTCTGCGCACACAAATCGATGACGTTATATCTGCTGAGATGCCGAAACCTTGTCATTGATAAGGAGAAACATGATACACGGAGCAGATTTCTGATTCACGAAAGACACCCTACTGTTATTCACCTCATCGTCCATTTAGACAATGTTCGGAGTGTTTATTTCATAACAGAGAGCGCTCATTTGTGGTTGATCACTTACCAACCACATGGGGGTGGGGGCCGGGGTGTGGGGTCCGATCTTCTAGAAGGTTGTGAATATGACTGCGGTCTTGGACTCATGATGTTCGAAAAACTTCCAGCACCCTCTCGAAGCTTAGATGGTCGTATATAAGGTAAGCTAATTGAGCAAGTCTTCCAGTTTATCATCTGTCAGGGAATGTGACAGTGTCATGTCGCTCTTTTAGTTGATGGTCTCTTTTTTGTTTTAATTATATTTATAAAAATAAATTTTAACTTTGTTTTCTCCTTATGTTTATATTAGCTTTTTATTGTAACGTCCTTATGTTTATATTAGCTTTTTATTGTAACGTCGGGTATTCAGCTAGTGTGTGTAATATATATATATATATATATACACATATAAATATGTATATATATATATATACATATATATATGTAATAAACAATAGTACGTGTTTGCTTCATTTATGCATACACATTCGTGCATGCGCTGACTTACAGTCGTATCTGGAACCTGACACATAAAGATGAACGTATACCCCATAGACACATGCATACATTATGTGTTCACTAAATGATGACGCAGTGTGCCAGTTCATCTCCTTCTCTTGTCCTCATTGACTTTATATGGTTATATATACCAAGCAAATATCTGTAAATTAATCACAGCATGGATCACAACATCAGACCGCTCTATGGAACGTCGGGTTTAGATGGACAATGTTCCCAACGCTTGAGGATTTGGATTATGCAGATGATATAGTACTCTTAGCACATATTCACCACCACATACAGGAGAAAACAAGCACTCTAGATACAATCAGCAGACACGAACATCAGTATAAAGAAGTTAGAAATAATGAAAGTGAACATAGAACACCAGGCAGTTATTTAATATTAATGATCAAAACCTAACGGAAACAGATACCTTTACAAAACCTGGCAGCAGACTAACATCTGATGGAGGAACAAAATAAAGATACAAAGAATGGAAAAAATCAAGCGAGAACAGCTTTTATTAATCTCAGAAACATCTATAGTAAGGTACAAGAACCAAAATAAAGTTGCATCATTGTTGTGTGTTATCCTTTCTTCTCTACTGAGCAAATGTAGGAGAACGATTGAACAGGAAATGGGCAAATTATCCTCATTCCACACAACCAGCCTCAGAAAGACTTTAATATTTACTGACCGGTCCGTCAGTCATTTGCATGTCCCTTGCGGAACTTTGACTCTCTAACAGCTCTCCTGTAGGTCTCTAGATTGTAAGCAAGATGCCCTGCTTCTGATGCACCCATTTGCAGATTATCAACGATGTCTTGCAGCCGTCTTCGTCTTTCTTTTTCCCATTATGTACCCTCCCAAGAACATCATCTAAATTATCATGACGTTTAATGTCTCCAACATATTTAGGTTTTCTCTGTTTAATCCTCTTTACTAGCCAACCTTCTTCAATATTAAGTTCTTGCAGTATGAATATATTTGTTCTTTTTTGAGTCCATGATATCTGAAGAACTCTTCTGTAGTACTTTCATTCAAAGGCATTTATGTGTTTCTCAGCTATTTACTGACTACAGGCAATAAATAATAGAGACCTACTTGCCCAATGTGAACTAGAAGATATGCGTGTCATAACAGCAGGGGAAACAGCTGGAAATAGATTGGTCATGTGCTCCGAAGAGACCCCAGCAGCATCCCTAGAACAGCCACGCGATGGACACCCGAGGGAAAAAGAAAGAGATGACGACCAAAGGCTACTTGGGGTAGAACTGTAGAGCAGAAATAAGTAACGTGCAGATCAACTGGAGCACAATACAAATGCTGGCCGCAAACCGTGAGAGATGGAGAGAATTTGTTGCTGCCCAGCAGGACGCCACAGGGCGTACTGGTCGGTGATTGGTTAGCCTATCACAACCAAGGACATAGATGGATGGGTCGGACCTCGGCCGTAAGAACAAGCGCCCGTAACACGGTCGGTCATAAGTCGGCGCAAAACTATACACATGTGTGTACATACATAGAACCTACATTTAGATATGCCTGAAACATTGACATATTTGTACACACATGTACAAACACATACATTAATTCGTGCATTTCTTTTTGCAGGCATATGTGTGTGATGATGTTTGAATTTAATTAAAGTCCATTTTTCCTTCCATACATACCGACCGCTTTTCATGCCATATAGGCTCTCTCTTTTCCCCCCAAAAATCACCCTGTGTCTTATGCTTCGATTTTAAGTTTGGGCAGGCACGGACACAAAGGCTACCAACAGTACTAGACTAGCACCTAAACACTCGTGTTTAACACACTAGTCTCCTGACTGCACCAGACTGCAGTGTATAAATTATTATACAAAATAATGTTAAAATATTAAATATGAGCTATCGAGCGATCTTTGTTTTCAAAGGGCGTAAAACTGGCTCGTATGCCCATCTGACACCTTTTAGGAATGAAAAATGACTCAACCGGTAACCTCCCATGTATCTTACATCCTTCCCGTGCCGTTAGACGTCACACAGGGTAGTTCGCCATTTTTTCCTGTTTTCGGCGAGTTTTTCAACCTCATCAAGGGCTTTTATGACTACTAATTTGGCCTCTCTTCACAATGTCCTGTTTAGAGTTTCAGGTGGTTGACCTCTTTTTCTTCGGTCTGTTGTGGTCTACTTGATATCTTGTTTTGGGATTCTTTGACTGTTTCTTCTCATCACGTGACCGACATATGTCCATCTCTTTTTTCTGATCACCCATGAGACAGGTTGTTGTTCACACATCTGCCTTATCTCTGCTTTGTTCTTGAATTCGTTCCACTTTATACCGAGTATTTTCTTTAGTCATTTGTTTTCACAATAGTCTAATTTAAGTATGAATTTTCAGTGGTAAACAATAATGTTTATAAACCCTTGATAAAATTATGTAAATGTCAAGCACAAGTTTACAGTAGTAATTTTTATTTTTAATAAAAATCCTTGGTTAAATCTGTTGAGCAGTTTTATGCTGAAGCCACAGCCATGAGTTGTATGAAGAAATTTACACTAGCTGGTAATGTTTATCAGGAACAAAAATCTGAGCATGCGCAAACGTGAATTGCAAACCCGCCAGTCAGCTGTTTTCTTTTCCATTTCAAGTCCACAGTCGCTCGGGTTGTGTTAACTGCAACTCTTCATTTAACGGTGGAATGTTTGAACGTGAGAAAGGGCAGAAAGCAAAATATAATATCATAGTCATACGTTTTCAGGAAACTTATAGTTACTGATAAACTGATACGATACTTCCTGCTAATCTCTGTCATTTGAATTGCCACTGACTTTCTAAACTTTACCAGATGTTACCGAAAGTTTTCAGATTACTAGCACGCTGCTTTGATGCAAAGAAAAGGCTCTTACACCATTCATTCATTCACTTATTTGCAGCATGTCCTTTGCGAAACTTTGCCTCCCTAACAGCACTCCTGTAGGCCTCTCGGTTGTGAGCAACAAGGCCTGCTGCTGATGCATCCATTTGCAGATCATCAACGATGTCTTTCAGCCATCTTTGCCTTGGTCTTCCTCTCTTTCCTTTTCCCATTATGTACCCTTCCAAGACGATCTTCTCTAGATTATCATGACGTTTAATGTGTCCAAAATATTTAAGTTTTCTCTCTTTAATCCTCTTTACTAGCCAGCCTTCTTCGATATTAAGTTCTTGTAGTATGGATATATTTGTTCTTTTTGTGCCCATAATATTTGAGGAACTTTTCTGTGGCATTTACATTCAAGGGCATTTATCGCTTACATTTATCCTACAAAATGAACATTGTCAGGTATGCGAAGGAACATGGAAACAGAGCAGTGAAAGACACTTTAGATCACTTTCAACCGAAAAGACGATCTGGGAGTGGTGAAAGCAGGGACAAACTCAAGATGGCAGCGAAACTTTCGGAGACCACTAGAGAAATGACCAGAACTCGAAAAGCTGAAAACCTTGGTATTAGATCAGAGGCGGTCTGTTTTTGTTTCTTTCAACAAAAGTAATCATTTAATTTCTGAGGCAAAATTGATGGCAGCAGCAGGACAAGGACTTGCAAATTTTGCTGGCACAGCTAGTTTATGTTGCTGGTTTCTGAAGAGGAACGGTCTGGCTTTGAGAAGACGAGGACTTGCCAATTTTGCTGGCACAGCTAGTTTGCATTACTGGTTTCTGAATAGGAATGGTCTGGCTGTGAGAACACGAATGAGGATTCTAGAACGGTATGAAGATTAAATCCTGAAATTTCATATGTTTGTGGTCAAGTCCATGAGGATCACTGGCTACGAGACTGGTCAAATTGGTCAAAAAGTGGTCAAAGCTGATCAAAAATATGGATGAATTGCATTTAAGATTCGATGTACTCTCTCATATGAGTGTCGATTTTAAAGGTATAAACACTGTAACTGTTAAGTTATGAGGTCGCAAAAAGTTACGTTATATCGCTGTTTTATCTTATTTAGTCGACGAAAAGAAATCCCACCTTTTCTTATATCCAAAATGGAAACTAAGCCAAAGGAAAAACACTCATCAAATGTTATTGCCCACATGTTCAACCTAAAGAAATGATGGACGAAGATAGGATTAAGCTGTGGATGGGGGAAAACTATGGTCACGACGTCCTGGTAGCCTGATTAATATGCCTGCTTTCCTGGTATGGAACCAGTTTCGCGCTCACGAAAGTGAGAAAACAAAGAGTAGAACACTTAGAACACAAATTCAGGTGGACTAACAACCCGCTTACAGCTATTAGATGTTTGCATTATTCTCTTATATTATGGCTTTATATATATTATAATCTTAAGGTTTCATGATTGAAGAATGGACACAGTGGAAGCCCACAACATGACATTTAACACCACCTGGTCATACGAAGAGGCCAACATTTGGTCATGTGTGTAAGTGGTAAAAAATTGCATGAGATTCCGTAAAGACTGAAACAGTTGCTAAGTCTTTTAATCAGCGAGAAGCGAATCATGGACTATAGGCTGGTCAGCATAAAGGTCATTGGAAGCAGCAGAAATGTGGTTTATTAGAAGAATGTTACGAATCCCCTGGACAGCAAAAGTAACTGATGGAGAATATTTGAGAAGAGATGGAGATAAAAAAAATATTGTCAAAATAATAATAATAATAAAATAATAATAATAAGAGAGGGACAATGTATTTCATATGACATGCAATGAGAAGATGGGCCATTGAAAATATTATAACAGGAAAAATAAAGGGGAAAAGAGCCGGGGGGGGGGGGAACAAAGAGGAATGATACTGGACAGTCTGACGAGATGGTGTGAAGGAAGATCACCAGCTGAGCTAATGGCCTGCATGAAGGATCGAGTACTCTGGAGAAGCATAATAGCCAACGCTTGTCGGCACGACACCTGATGATGATGAAGATGAGGATCAGCATTGCCTTACATGGCACAGATGATGATATTCTGTTTGAAGACAGCAGCAGTGATGAAAACAGTGCTGAATTATCAGGTTTTGAAAGTCATGACGGAAATGATGAATTTTCAGGATTTGTTAAAGAGTGAATCTTACAGGCTGTCTTAGAATTTTCAGGATTTGATAGCGTGTGAAATCCTACAAGCTGTGTTAGAGTTTTCAGGATTTGATAGCGTGTGAAATCCTACAAGCTGTCTTAGAGTTTTCAGGATTTGATAGCGTGTGAAATCCTACAAGCTGTCTTAGAGTTTTCAGGATTTGATAGCGTGTGAAATCCTACAAGCCGTTTTAGAATTTTCAGGATTTGATGACGTGTGAAATCTTACAGGTTATCATCTCATGTTTTCTATTTTCCTTTCTGCGACCGTGAAAATACACTTTTACGCATATTTGAAATTACAATATGTATATTCATTCACCTAGTTATACTTCGTCTATTTTACACATTTACGGTATTTTAGACGAAAATGATGTGACATGTATAACACACACAATGTATAAATGCAGGCTGATTCTGAATTAAAAGAGTTTTGAAAGGAATAAAAACTACTTATTTGTGAGTATCATAACATTTGCTTCTAGTGAAATAAGATGGCCGAATGTTGGACTGCGTTTGCAATAAAATTTGTTTTGAAAAAAAAAGATGATATGCAAAATAAAATACTGAATAAAAGTAAACGAAATGACACTGTCTGCTTTATAAAACATATAAGGATAAATATTACCAAGAAAGGTGGTATCAGTGCTACTTGCCGACAGTTATATATTTTCGTAATTACGCTGCCATATTGTTCATTGAAAATGCAGCGTTCATTTGAGGTTCCCCCCCCCCCCAACCACCACCAAATATTCCCTGCCAAATTACAGTATATATTATATAAGTTGTACATACAACACAACTATTACTGATGCAACTCTTAATGCATACACATGCATCCGTATATTTAGACTCGTGCGCAGAAACTGGAACACACACAGAGAAATCACAAAACAGGTCTACCTTCCCTCGGACAAAACAGAAACCGGAAACATTAACTGCTGTCGTGTCGCCATAAAACAACAGCCGGACTATCTGGCTATAAATTGGCCAATATAGCCTTGTTCAAATATGTTCCGAGCATTTTCCGCCCCTTCTAGTCGGAAGGGAACAAGCAGTTACGACCTCGGGAATAGAATGTCGGGATTGGAAGAGGGACTCAATGAAATTGCCACTTCTCATGTCCGGTGATAATTGGAATTCTGGGCCGGGGCCGCGTGATCTGAAGCCTTCAAGACGATAGCATTTGTTTTCTGGACATCTCTTCCATCTTTTTTATCTTTTTTTTCCCCTCTGTTTCCTTCCCTGTTCTTACAGAAATTGCTGGGGTTTTTTTTTCGCTTCATCCAAACGGAATAAAACTTGAAGGTTCTCCTTGTTTGAACTCCGTCGAGGAACTCCCTTGGTTTTGAAGAATCAATGTAAATAAATCGAGAAAAGGGCTTCTAAAAGGAGCCAGTGTCGATAATCTGTTTTCCATTCCAACTACGACCAAAAAAAAGATGCATTCACGTCTTGTTCCTTTAAATATTTGAATTTGTTGTTTTCTATTTTGGTATATGTAACGGCAAATTTGCACTCTTTTCTGTTATGGTAATTTGATTTTAGTATCTCTCTCCCTTTCACACACACAGTGCCTGCATTTGTTAAGATTGCTTCTAACTTGGTTTCTCTACCACTTCCCTCTTTGCTCTTTACGGATAGTAACACTTTGCTATCTTGTTAGGGGCGTGGTATGCGTGTTGTTCTTGGGATTTCCACTTTGTCAGACTGGTGTGTTTCTTCTCCACATTGTGCTGGTCTTCTACCAGTGATTCCCACACCCCAGCTCCTCCCCCCCCCCACCCGCCCACATAGTCTTGTGTTCAAAACGAAGATATGGGTGGCCCACTAGTGTTGATTCCACGACAAGTTGTAGTTATGTTTGGTACAAGTTTTATCTACCTCTTTGTTTGACGAGACCAATCAGCGCCTCTTGGCTTTATCCTCGTATTGCGCTTCGCATCAGTGGCAACGTACGAGACAAGATGAGAGTTAGAGATTTAAACATACAACCCATAATCAGTGAACCGGGTCTGATCAAGAACTCTCATCGGCTTCCAAGCAAATCGTCCGGTGAACCATGGCTGTCATCCATCTTTATTACTTGTCCTGGCCATCTTAACCTCTGCTGATAGATTCTGTCAGCACAGAGGAGGGCTTGGCACTCAGCAGTCCTCTCACTAGGTTACTTTGACCTGCCACTTGATATTAGAGTGCAAGCGAACAAAGAAACGAATGCTAATATATATATATATATATGTGTGTGTGTGTATGTGTGTGTTTTGGTGAAAACAGAAATAATGAGGAAATATTTTGACAGGGCTATAGTGTATGTTGTGCAAGCGAAACCGTTTGTAAATGTAATGTGTTTGAAGAAGTAACAAACTAATGACGGCGGTCTTGTCGAACTGACACGACCCAGTTAAATCTAAAAGAAAAAAAAAATGCATGCGAAAACTATTTTCTGGACTTGACAGAGACATAGAAAAAGACTAAGTTAAGATCACTCTGGGTGATCTTTTGACCACGAGTTAGCGCGCTTTTGTGTTAACAATAAAGCAAAATTAACGCTGAATATGAGCGAGGAGAATATCTGTTTTGTAAGTGTGTCTGTAGCGAACTCTTGATAATTCTTCTTGGTAATCGGCTTGCCACTGGAAAGCTTTCCAGTATGGAGAACATGGACTTCCTATAGGTATCTTATCTTTTAAGAAATATTATTTCATTCTTCACCATTTGATAAACAGAATTTCATTCTTTATCATTTGGTAAATAGGATTTCATTCTTTACCATGAGAAAAATAGGATTTCATTCTTTACTATTTGAGAAATGTGATTGTATGTTTTAATATTGCAAGAAATCGGGTTCATACTTTACGACTGAGAACTTGGATTTCATACTTCACCAAGATTGGTGAAACCAACGCGTTGAGCGTTCAGTAGCGTAATATGGCTCTACCGCCTTGTTACCAAGAATACACATGAATTAATACTCAAAACTTGAATTATGAATTCTAGCGGATGACTTAGCCACTTCGCCCGATGCGGTTATTAATATTTTCTTTAAAATTCATTTAAATTAAATTTTTAACAAATATTTTATTGATTAACATGGGCAGATTAAAAAAAAATATATAAACAGAGGCATTTGTTGATTAATCCGAATAACGTTCACTAATTATACTATTTTTTAAACATTCTCTCTCTCTCTCTCTCTCTCTCTTCATTCTTTCTTTCCTTTCTCTCTCTTCTTCCATATTTTCTTTAACTTTACTGCTCGGCTTCTCTTTGTTCCGTAAAGACCCTTGTCCCGAAATGCCACAAGCATTTAGAAACTTGTATCGTTACTTACACATTTGCAGTAATTCACCCACAGTAAGGCCGTAAGGAATGGTACGTGCTTTGTGGATGCTCTCCACACACACGCAAAAAGCTCGAGTATAGAAACAGTAATTAGGGGAACGTAATGTATTTTCAGACTAAACTACTTTTGGACTTGCAGTTCTCGTCGGTTTAAGGGGAGTCGTTTCTAGCTAAGCTCAGAGACCAAACATAGAGGATCGCGTTCATGCTGGCCGGCGCCAAGCAAAACGTGTTATTCTCCATCAAACTTAATTCCTAGTTCAGGAATACAGTTATGCAAAATTCTTCCACCGTCTGGGAATTCAGAGATTGGAATGGAAATGAAATAAAATTCTTATTTCCTTCGATACTTGGTACTCTATGTAAAAAAAAAAAAAATAGAAAGAAACCCTATAGCTGGCATCAGCGTCCAGTGATGGACATTTAGACACTGCAAGAAATCTAAACCCAAGGCAACAAGCAAGAAATGTTTTCTTTTATTTTCTGGTGTAGCTTTACTCTTATTGTTCATGAAATATACTAAAACTGAAGTATAGATTTATTTGAAGTTCAGGTATATGTTTTATTTTATACAATCACCCACTGTTGTTTGCCGGACTAGGGCAAACGAAAAATGGCGCAAAAGAAAAACTCCCAGAATACAAAATTTGCATGGGAGTGTTTAGTATGCTTTCTTCGTAGCAATGACTTTGGTGAGGAAACAAGACGTTGTCCGATTTGGCACTCAGAGACACATATCTGGCATGCTGGCGTCATGGTTGGCTAATCACAGCTGACCAAGACCCCTCCGCTGGCCAACCCTAGCTGACCAAGACCTTGCCCAACCCCTCCGTCGGTTCCTTCAGTAAACAACTGAAAGTCCTTGTGAAGTCTGCTAAACCATGTTTTTCTTTTGTCTACTCTGTTGCTCTTGACAGCAAAGGCAGGATCCTATTATTCTCTTAACTTAATTATTTATGAATTCTCCAAATAAATATTTTGATACGTCTTTGGACTTCTCCAAATAAAATTTGGAACTTGTCTTTGGACTTTTCTTCCAGTATGAATTTCTCCACTAAGTGAAATGTTTTGACCTCTCTTTGGACTTCTACACGTAAAAACTTTAGACCTGTCTTCGAACATCTTCTCTAAATAAAACCTTTGTACCTGTCCTTGGACATCTCCGGGTAAAAACTTCAGACCTATCTTTGGCCATCTCCAAATAAAAACTTTACACCTGTCTTTGGACATCTTCTCCATATAAAAACTTTAGACCTGTCTTCGGACATCTTCTCCAGGTAAAAACTTTAGACCTGTCTTTGGACATCTTCTCTAAGTAAGAATTTTACATCCCTCTTTGGACATCTCCAAATAAAAACTTTAGACACGTCTTTGGGCATCTCCAAATAAAAACTTTAGACCCATCTTTGAGCATCTCCAAATAAAATCTTTAGACCTGTCTTTGGACCTTACTTCCAACAGATCACTCCTCCAACACCCCTTCACCAATCTATGGCAGAGAATCCATCCCCGTGTAAACTTTACATTAACCTTCACAACAGTCTTTATTTCTTGGTAGACTTTAATAAACAACCCTAGTTGTATGTCTCTAGGCACAAGTCCTTATAGAAAGATTTTTTTTTTCACCTAATCCTTCCTAACGTTGACAGAAGAAGGGAATGTATGCTGGCGAGATGATCACTTTAATAAGCACTGTTAACCACGGCTGATCAAGACAATAATATATCACTAAGTGGAGCCTTCGGTCAGCAGGTAATTGTGATGGCATGGCCTTGTTTATAGGACGAAGTAACCTTGTTCCTCTAGTTTGATGGAGTTTGCTGAACAATCCAAATCTTAGGTCCCCCATCCCTCATGTTTCGTTTCGATTTCGTCATATCAAACTGCTTTTGGGAACATTGATTTTCATCAAGGAAGTAAGCTCTGGGATTGAAATATGTTGCTCAATGCTAGCAGAGCGTTGTGCTTTATGAAGCCAGGGAGCTGTTTTAGCAGCTTTGCTGACAACGCTAATTTAGTTCATTAAAGTTCATAACAAGTTCGCAGGGTGGAATAATAATTTTTTTTTTAATATTTCCCTGAACTTTTTTTTAAAAATAGATTTCTGAAAGTTCTTTTCAGAAATGCACTCTATGTAAAGTTCGTTACATATAATGGGGGAGAACGGATAATGAAAAATTGTATTAGACGCTGAAAGACTATACACCGCTATGGTCTTGTTCATGGATTCTTTCACTTAGAGCCATTGGACCACAAAATCAAACCAACACTCTAGGTTAACCCAGAGCCCGTAGGTCTATTAACCACATCTCAAAAGTAGTACCAGTAGCATGACCATGTGACTATGTCACAGTTGTTGTTCTTGTAGCGGGTCTTGAAGATCTTGGGCAGCTGATATCAAGATGATAACTTGGGCAGCTGATATCATGACAATGTCTTGGGCAGCTGATATCATGATGATATATTGAGCAGCTGATATCATGATAATATCTTGGGCAGCTGATATCATGATGATATATTGAGCAGCTGATGTCGTGATGTAATTTTAACGCCATGCCAGTGGGCGTCCAGAAGCGTGTTAATAATAATAATCCCTCCGCGCTAGCGCAGGGAACATGTTAGTTCAGACAAGACTGGCTACACTGACCTGTTTCAGGGTACGCTCCTATGAAGAAACTCTGAACGGAAAAAACAATGGGGTTTTTTTGTGGTAATTCTGACACCCATATTTGTTTGGAGAAATGTCAGTTTTTTTAAAAATCCTAAACTTGACATAACGTTATTGATATTATCATTATTATTAAAGGCCAGCTTGATGCTAAAATTATGGTTTTGCGAACATAGCATAGCTGTAACGATTTTTTTTTCAAGAGATTCTCAGGCAATCAGGGGTATTTTTATTTTATTTATATCGATGGCTGATCACGCAAGGCAGTGATCAATTTTTCATCGAACGTTACTTTTCAGCTTGTACAACCGTCAGCGCCGCCTATGGTGACCGCTTCATCACTGGACGTTCCGGAGAGAAACGCTTAGCTCAGGTGTCTGTCATGATATTATGTTTTTTTAAGTGCATGCACGAAACAAACAAGCCTATCAGCCTTTGCTGTTCAGAACGTATGTGCTTTTGCCAATGTTTTTATGCGTGTATGTGTGTTGAACAATGGCAGCCTTACCAGACAGAAAATTAGAAGGAAGAAGAGACTCACGATACAGGTTGATGGACAACATAAAAAAAAATTATCCGGATTCAGTTTGGCTGGGAGAAGTATGAAAGAGCAATTTGGAAGACCGTTTAAAGTAGTTTGTGTGTTTGTATGTGATGCCTAAATGGCAGCAATTAAAAGGGCGTATATTAGTCATAATAAAGTGTTATGTTGCTTTACTTTGAATCTCTGATAGTTTGTGTCTCTGAATTTTCTCTGGGTTTTCTCTGAAGTGCTCTGATTTGCTCTGAATTAGTTACACACTGATTTCACACTCAAATTCATTCAAGGTTCTTTTAACCCTTGTATTGGCACATAAATATAAGAACCAAGCAAGTCCGGCGTGACGAGCCGGCATGATGTTTATTTGAATTGACTTCTTGGTGTTAATGGAAGATGGCGACAAGACAAGATGATTGACCGCTGGAGAGCTGCGGCTGCCATCTGGCCGTCCATTCACGAGTTCCTCTCAAGTGATGTACATTCCAACATTAACTCCTAAGAAACATATTCTGCAGAACTTTATCTATATTTCCAACTCTCGCGACAGCACAAGGACTTCCCATCTACTCTGGTCCAGGTGCAAGCTTAGACTGACTAACCAAGCAGTATTCACTCGCAATATTCCCACTCGCACGGGATTTTCCAAGCACGTGACCGAAACATCTAGAAGTCAGGGTATACGCTTGTATAAGTATGAATTTCTAACATTTGCGAACATACGCCGGCCGACAATCGCCTCACTGTTACCTCCCTTGTAACATACTGCTATACACTTCTGCCAACCTTCCATGAACACAGGGGACATACAAATGATTTGCGTATGAATTCTGCGTGATATTCTGATGTGAACATAACTTACAGAAGTTTTTAAAAAGACTGGTGACTGAATGATAGGATCTAATAAAGAAATGAAAATTAGGTCCAGAAAATTTTTTTGTTTTTGTTCGTTCATACAGTTTCTTCACAAAGCAGATGACAGGTAACTTCAACACAAGATGTGAAAGTGCAGTAAGAACACAAAATGGACAACTGGTCAGTGGAGAAAGAGAAAAAATTGAAAGATGGAGGGAACACTTTAACACCCTACTAAACAGAACACAAGCAGTACAAACAATAAACAATAGACATACCTGAACCAAAAACGGAACTAAACATCAATACAGGACCAATAACAATAAGTGAAGTAAAGGAGGCAATAAGGAAGCTAAAATTAGACAGGGCACCAGGTGAAGATGAAGTGACTGCTGAGATGTTGAAAGCAGATGAAACAGAAACAACTTTGCCGGATATTACAACAAATTTGGGATCTAGAAAAAGCCCCAGAGGAATGGAAAACTGGGCTTATAGTAAAACTACCAAAGAAGGGTGACCTCAGAGATTGCGGGAACTGGAGAGGCATTACCCTACTGCCACTCACCAGTAAAGTATTTTGCAGAATAATCATCAACAGAATTGTACCAACACTTGAGGAAAAACTTCGGAAAGAGCAGGCAGGATTTAGGAAAGGAAGATCATGCATAGACCACATATTTGTACTTAGACAAATATTAGAACAGGCAAATGAGTGGCATAGCACAACATATGCATTATTCATAGATTTTGAGAAAGCCTTTGACAGTGTCAACAGAAATGCACTGTGGAAAATCCTAAGATGGCATGGCCTCCCCCATAAAATAGTTAATGTAATCAAAGCCCTATACGAGGGTTTTCAGTGCAAAGTTATCTGTGGAGAACATACCTCCAGCAGCTGTAGGGTACAAACAGGAGTGAAACAGGGATGTGTACTATCACCAACATTATTTATCTTGGCAGTAGACTGGTTAATGAAGGAGGCAACATCAGACAAACGCAGAGGATTACAATGGACCCTTGACACAGTGCTGGAGGACCTTGACTTTGCTGACGATATTTGTCTATTATCAAGCAGTTACAAAGATATGCAAGATAAAATAAACAAGCTAACTCAGAATGCAAACAACATAGGACTAAAGATCAACGTAGGAAAGACAAAGTTAATGAAGCAAAATGTGAACAACAGAAATGTACTCAGAGTAGATAGCAAGTTAGTGAAGGAGGTCAATGAATTTGTATACCTTGGCAGCAGAGTAGTAGAAAATGGAGACAGCACAGAGGACATCAACAGCAGACTTACTAGAGCAAACCAGGCTTTTGCAATGCTGCAGACTATATGGAAATAAAAAAAACTAAGCATAAATATGAAAATCAGGATATTTAAGAGTAATGTTCTAAGTGTACTACTCTATGGAAGTGAATGCTGGAAAATCACCAAAACCATAGAAAACAAGTTGAATTCTTTCCAGACTAAATGTTTACGAAGAATTAGAAAAATATTTTGGCCAAACACCATAAGAAATAACATCTTTTTGGCAGCAATTATTGAGGAAAGACGCTGGCGATGTTGGGACATGTGATCCGAATGACTGACAACTCACTACCAAAAATAGCAGTAAGATGGACACCACAGGGGAACAGAAGTAAGGGTAGACCAAAAGAGACATGAAGAAGAACAACAGAGAGGTTGTTGAGCAATAGAAAGCTCACCTGGGCAAGAGCAGAAAAAAGGCAAAGGATAGGCATTTGTGGAAAACCCTTGCGGAAGCCCCATGTGTCTTTGCACTTAAGGTTCAGAGAGAGGGAGAGAGAGAGAGAGAGAGAGAGAGAGAGAGAGAAGTGAACAGCGTTATATTTGTACGTAGCTCTAGGTAGCTCACAAGAAAGAACAAATATATCCATACCAAAAGAACTTAATATTGAAGAAGGTTGGCTAGTAAAGAGGATTAAACAAAGAAAACTTAAATTAAACGTCATGATATTTTAGAGAAGACAGTCTTGGAAGGGTACATAATAGGAAAAAGAAAGAGAGGAAGGCCAAGACGAAGATGGCTGCAAGACATCGTTGATAATCAGCAAATGGATGCATCGGCAGCATGGCATCTTGCTTACAACCGAGAGGCCTACATGAGAGCTGTTAGGGAGACAAAGTTCCTCAAGGGACATGCAAATGACTGACTGACCGAGCTCTGAGCACTACTGCTGTGGTATACAGTGCACATAATATTACTGCGTTTTCATTGATCTTTAGGCATAGTTTGGAGCAGTGGTCCCGAAAGTCGACGTAACCACACACCTGATGAGGGTGGACAGATTGAGTTGGGACGACTGTAAGGAAGGATAAGAAGCATCAGAATCAGGCTGTGTATTTGTATATGTGTACAGGCAGTCCCCGTGTTGCTAACAAGTTCCGCCCCTACGTCTGTTCTAAGTCTTATCTGTGTGTAATCCGCAACAGTTAGGTACGCCATTCGTATGTGACGTCGACTATACAGCATACGGTGTACAGTAACTTTTTCTATACATGAACTACTGTAGACGCAACAAAGCTTTGATGCGCATTACAAAACAGGGCCCGATTACTGTTATGAGCCACTGGGTATATAACTCGATTTTTAATATAATAGGCTGTACGTGGAGTCGATCAGTATTATGCCTAGTAGCCTCTTCTTCACTAGCTGGGATTAAACGGCCGACCTACGCCATGAGAGGGGAGTGGATTAACCACTACGCTACTCATACACTCATCGTCATCATCATCAGGTGCCGTGCCAACTGGCGTTGGCTATTATGCTTCTCCAGAGTACACAATCCTTCATGCAGGCCATCAGCTCAGTTGGTGATCTCCTTTCACACCATCCCGTCAGACTGTCCAGTATCATTTCTCTTGGTCTTCTTCTTGATCTTCTTCCTTCTATTTTTCCTGTTATAATATTTTCAATGCCCCCTCTTCTCATTGCATGTCCTATGAAAGTACATTGTCTTTCTCTTATTTATTTATTTTTTTTAAAAGATTTTTTATCTCTCCAGCTCTTCTCGTACATTCTTCATTAGTTATTTTTACTGTCCAGGGGATTCGCAACATTCTTCTAATAAACCACGCTTCTGCTGCTTCCAATGATTTTTGTGCAGACTTGCCTATTGTCCATGATTCACTTCCATATAACAAGATAGCTACAGATAGATACACTACGAGCTTTTATGTGATTGATGGGGAAACAAATAATACCTTTTAAAACACAGAAAGTTACATTTCCTAATCCATGCTTCGAAAACATGCGCCTGAAAGGAGAATAGCAGAGGAAAAAAAGCTAAAGAACATTAGGGGCAGAGGGGAAAAAACAAAGATTATTAGGGGCAGAGGAAAAGAAATTAAGGAACATTAAGGGCAAAGAAAAGGAAACCAAGGAGCATTAAGGACAGAGGAAAAGAAATTAAGGAACATTACGAGCAAAGGAAAAGAAACTAAGGAAAATTAGAAGCAAAGGACAAACAAGCAAGGAAACAAAAAAATAAGAAGCATTAGGAGCAAAGGAAAAGAAAATAAGGAAAATTAGAAGCAAAGGACAAACAAACAAACAAAAAATTAAGAAGCATTAGGAGCAAATGAAAAGAAACAAAAGAACATTAAAGGCAGAGGAAAAGAAACTAAGGAACATTAAGTGCGGAAGAAATGAAATTAAGAATCAACAGGGGCAGAAAAAAAGGAACTAAGAAACATCAGGGGAAGAGGGGAAAAAAGCAAACTAATAAAGACAAATAAATAAAGGATTATTCATATCCTGAAGGTTTTTAGAATTCATGAACTGTGGGGAATAATTAGGATGAGAGTAGGAAGAAACGGAAGAAATGTGTAATGAAGAGAAGTTACGAAACGGGAGGAAGAAGAAGAAGAAAAGAAAGGGAAAAGGAAATAAGACGGAAGAAAAGAAGGGAAAGCAGAAGAGGAAAGTAAGGACTGAGAGTTAAGGAGAAATACGTGAAAGCGAATTATAGGTAAATAGAAGGGAAAAAATAGACGTCGCAAAAGTACAAGAAAATAGAAACTGAAGGATGAAGAAATTGACAATGGAAGAAGCTGAAGATGAGAAAGTTAAAACGCAGAAGTAAGAAAGAGTAAGAAAAAAGAGAATTGGAAACAGGCTTTCAAATATAGCCTCAAGATCATGTATTACCTTCAAATGTAGCCTCAAGATCAGGTATTACCTTCAAATGTAGCCTCAAGATCAGGTATTACCTTCAAATGTAGCCTCAAGATCAGGTATTACTTTCAAATGTAGCCTCAAGATCAGGTATTACCTTCATATGTAGCCTCAAGATCAGGTATTACTTTCGAATGTAGCCTCAAGATCAGGTATTACCTTCAAATGTAGCCTCAGTATCAAATGTAGCTTGAACAATGAGTTAAGAAATATAAAAATGATCAAGCGGGACAACGAGACGTACCAAGCAAAAACAAACAACAAACAAAAGTGCTTTGTAACGGTATTCAATAGCCATCATTTTCTGAGAGAAATAAAAGACTCCAAGATAGTATTTCATAAGCATCAAGTGTCTTACTTACAACTCAGGGCAAACATGTAACTTCTTCTTCGTCGTTGGCCCTCAAAAGGACGGTGGTTGCGTTGTAAAGCTAAATGCTCCCATGAAACTCTTTCAGTCTTATTAAACTGGAGACTTTTTTTTTATAAATCCTAGTCCATTATCCGGGTTCTTCCCTCCCTCTCTCCGGCCCCATCTCTCTCTCTCTCTCTCTCTCTCTCTCTCTCTCTATGAGGGGCAGAATGTAAGACGGGCCTGCGTGCCCAATTCTTTACCCTTGAAAAATAAAGATTATTCATTCATTCATTCATTCTCTTTCTCTTCCACCCCCTCCCTCACCTCCCCCCCCCCCAAAAAAAAAAAAAAACGTCAGCCCTTGCACCATATCCCTGTATTCCATTTCAGTAACAGTGACCTAGTATGTGCTTGTATTTCTGAATCATCAGACAATAGAATGTACATGAAATAGACATATAATCGGAATCCATGACTACGAAATGTCGAAAGTCCATCCATTTCATGTCTTTTACAACAGCGAATTACACGCGCTGTCCGATACATTAGCTGTATTTAGACTCGTCATATTCTTGTTAGCCTCATTCATTCGCGCACAAGTCATAAAAAAATGAGTAATACGAGAGCTTTCGCAATGCCCATCTCTTTAGGGCAAGAGTCCCACAGACGAAGCACGCACCGCAGAGATGAAAAGTGATGCCATGTTCGTATACGGTCGTTTAATTCTGGTTTGGTTTGGCTACTAATCCATCAACAGGACTGGCCCGCTTACTGGTCTCTCTGCCAAGTTTCCAACACTTTCAACAACCCTGGAGGCTACTTTGTCTTGTCACAAATTATGTATCTTTGAAATTGATTACAATGTTCCCCCCTTTCCCCCTTTCTTTCTTTCCTTCTTTCTTTCTTTCTTCGATCCAGCCAACTGTTTGAGAGTTCAAGTTAGACAAATGGAAAAATTGTAGAGTTTTGTTTTCTTCATATTTTAGAATGAGCAAGGCGGAAAAGTGAGGTCGGGGATTCGAGTTGGCCGATTAGCCCGTAATTCCACCCGAGAAGGGTTAGAGGTTTCCTGCTTTCCCCAAGCGGGGGATGTTCGTCCTCTGAACAGTCCCCTCTTATGATATGTGCACGTAAGGGGTAAAGTGCGAGCAAAATCAATGTGGATCTCTGCTGGGGAGATTTGGAAGATCCCATAGCCTCCAGAAACACCCGTATATTCAGGGGAAATGTTTCACCGATCGTGTCACGATTGATTGTTACTGGACTATTTTTTTGGACGGACTGAACATTTTATTTTATTTTATTTCTTCTCTCAGTTTTCCTGCTGTAACTGAAATATGAATTTCTAACGAAAACTAGAGTCACTGCACGGCACAGGACTGAAGATGTAATCTTTTTCATTCTCGTCACTTTTATTGCATTTCTTTTATTAATTTGTTTTCTATTTCATCCCGATAACGTTCCACTAACTTACTGTTTGTAGCACATATCCTGGTAACGTTCCACTAACTTACTGTTTGTAGCACATATCCGTGGTAACGTTCCACTAACTTACTGTTTGTAGCACATATCCTGGTAACGTTCCACTAACTTACTGTTTGTAGCACATATCCGTGGTAACGTTCCACTAACTTACTGTTTGTAGCATATATCCTGGTAACGTTCCACTAACTTACTGTTTGTAGCATATATCCTGGTAACGTTCCACTAACTTACTGTTTGTAGCACATATCCGTGGTAACGTTCCACTAACTTACTGTTTGTAGCATATATCCTGGTAACGTTCCACTAACTTACTGTTTGTAGCACATATCCGTGGTAACGTTCCACTAACTTACTGTTTGTAGCATATATCCTGGTAACGTTCCACTAACTTACTGTTTGTAGCACATATCCGTGGTAACGTTCCACTAACTTACTGTTTGTAGCATATACCCGTGGTAACGTTCCACTAACTTACTGTTTGTAGCACGTCTCTGTGGTAAAATTCCGGTAACTTATTGTTTGTAGCACATCTCAGTGGTATATTTCTGCTGATTTATTGTTTGTACCACCATGGTTAAATTCCATCCACGTATTGTTTGTAGAACGCTCCATTTGTAAAGTGGCATCTACTATGTTGTTTGTAGTACAGTTCAGTGGTAAAATTCCGGTAACTTATTGTTTGTAGCACATTTCAGTTATTATAACAACAGGAAAAATAGAAGGAAGAAGATCAAGAGGAAGACCAAGAGAAATGATACTGGAAAGTCTGACGGGATAGTGTGCGAGGAGATCGCCAACTGAACTGATGGCCTGCATGAAGGATCGTGTACTCTGGAGAAGCATAATAGCCAACGCCAGTCGGCACGGCACATGATGATGATGATGACATTTCAGTGGTAAATTTAAGCGGATTTATTATATGTAGCACGTCTCGGTGTTAAAATCCCACTAACGTATTGCCTGTAGGGGACATCAGTGATACATTTCCGCTGATTTATTGTTTGCATCACGTTCCAGTGATAAAGCCGCATCTACTTACTGTTTGTAGTACAGTTGGGTGCTAAAATTCCACTAAATTATTGTTTGTAGCATGTCTCGGTGGTAAAGTTCCATTGGTTTATTGTTTTTAACACATCTCGGCGATAAAGTTCTCCCGACACATTGTTTGTAGCACAGTTCAATGAGATATGAGAAAATCCGTTGTATAATGTTTGGTAATTATAGATATACGTTTCTCCCCGTTAACGATTCCTCAACTTGGGCTATGATTCTGTGTAAACTGCTTTGATAACTTACCATATAGTGTCTGCATGTTTCATCCTGTCTTTGTAGTTCTGCACAGCTACATAAATGCACGACTAAATAGCATATTTATTCACTTATTCATAAAGTTAAAAAAAAACAAGGTAAAGGTAATCCTGTCATGCCTTAGAGGCATAGAGGGGATATGGTGTTAGTGCCTATATTTTCCTTGATTTGTCGACATACTAAAAGGTGATGTGGTCAGCGTCCCGCCTGGCTGCCTTTCTTTATACAGCTCCAGAAGAAGCCGGGTACCCATTTCTACAGCTGGGTGACTGGGGCGCCTCCGGCCGGATTCGAACCTTCAACCTTCGCCATGAAAGACCAGTGGCCACTTATTCATATTCTGCTGAATTTAAATTGACCAGAGAATGTACTAAAATCAACATTAATTTCCATCAAAAGCTGGAAGTTGTCTTTTTTTTGCGCTTTTCAGAGATGACGTAGATCTTCTTCTTCTTCTTCTTCTTCTTCTTCGTTCTCTTCTACCACGAAGATCGCCCGTGATCCTACTGAATTTACTCCTGTGGTCCTTGATTGGTCCTGTGGTCCCCGAGAGGGCCACAAGAGATCCCCGAGAGGACCACATGAGGTTCAGAGTATCGCAGGGCTTGGACCTGTATTCTCGGTGGGTCACAGAAGCCTGATTGCGTGACACCGTGGTTTTCGATGCACCAGTTTAGTCTTGAGTTGACTTTCTCACCGGAAAACCTCGACGTGCTTTGGATATCCGTATTTCCTCGCCGGGTGATAGGTGGGTGCCCATCTAACGCAGTGTTAGACTTTCTCACCGGAAAACCTCAGTGTGATTAGGATACGCGTATATCCCCATCGAGTGAGAGGTGGTTGCCTATCTAGACTGCCCTAGTCCAGTGTCTCCGACTTCAGCATTTTGTGGTCGTGGCCGCTACCTTTCCTAGTTGTGACCAGGATGGAGCTTTTGCCCATGAGGACGAATCCTCTCCATTAGTAGGTTTCACCCCTGTGTTAACCCGGTTTAGGCGTATTATCCCAGTATGGGTGCGTTTAGGACGTGTTCGAAATCTAGAGCGGAGGTACCATAACATGATTAGTCACCATGTTTCCCTCCTGGGTTAAGCCAGCTTAGGCATATTCCACCAGTATGGGTATATATCGGACGTTACCTCGAGACTACTGATTACTTCACTTATTCCTTTCTTTCACCTTTTCCACGGTGGCGCCGCGCGGCAACCCCATTCTCACCATTCTTCACTGGCCGGGAGGAGCCCCACTCCACGCACGGCAGCTGAAGAATCTTGCCAGCAGCGAGTTTTGAACTAATAAAAGCGCTCTTTCCACGAGGGTCGGAGCTTGGTAAGCATGTATTAACTCTAGAATTGCCAGTTATCCAAGTATGATCGTGTCACCTAAGGAGCTTCGACTAATTTAATGTGTCTGATAGCTTATGAATGACGTCCTGGTATTTGAAAGTGCGGACTGATTTCGTCGCTAATCGACTGTGGATTCTGTGAAGGATGTTTCCTCTTTAGACCTATCGATACCCGCAAACTGACGTCTTGTGGATGTTTAGTCATCCTGATAAAAAAAGTTTGGTGTTTATGTGTAGAGGATTTGGCGGACGAATCCAGAAAGTGTAGTTGCCTGTTAAGATGTTCATGAAGCTTACTGTCAATTCCCAGCAGCTTTTGTGATATGCATTTGAATGGCCAGTCTATTTCTGTCTTCCGCAGAAGCTATTGTGATTTTTTTTTTTGACAATCATCGTTGATATTTGTTGCAAGACAAATTTTAAGTACAACTTAAAACTTTTTCTTGCAACGAATATCAGCGATGATTTTCAAAGAAAAAAAGTACTTCATTGAACGGCATGCATCTTTCCCATCGCAGCATATGCCTGTGAGACCTGGACACAACAAAACAGCTGAGAAACACACAAATGCCTTTGAATGTAAATGCTACAGAAGAGTTCTTCAAATATCATGGACACTAAAAAGAACAAATGTATCTGTACTACAAGAATTTAATATTGAAGAAGGTTGGGTAGTAAAGAGGATTAAACAGAGAAAACTTAAATATTTTGGCCACATTAAACGTCATGAGAATTTAGAGAAGACCGCCTTGGAAGGGGATATAATAAGAAAAAGAAAGATAGGAAGACCAAGGCGAAGATGGCTGCAAAACGTCGTTGATAATCTGCAAATAGATGCATCAGCAGCAGGCCATCTTGCTTACAATCTAGAGACCTACAGGAGAGCTGTAAGGGACGCAAAGTTCCTCAAGGGACATGCAAATGACTGACTGACTTCATTTTGTGCATTGTTTTTAGCCGACTTAATAAAAAGCTGAGAGATTTATCTGTGCTAAATCTAGTCTCAAGAATGTTTATTTAAAGTGTAAACCTGTGTATTGTTCAGCCTCAAGAATGCTTAGTTGTAGAAGAGTTATCTGAGCATAGTTCAGCCTCAAGAATACTTAGTTGTAGAAGATTTATCTGTGCATAGTTCAGCCTCAAGAATACTTAGTTGTAGAAGAGTTATCTGAGCATAGTTCAGCCTCAAGTATGCTTAGTTGTAGAAGAGTTATCTGAGCATAGTTCAGTCTCGAGAAAACTGCAGAAAACCTAACTGACCCTAGCGAAACGTAAGGACCCCCAAGCTGTGCGCCTACGATGCAATGTCCGATGCATCACTGCTTTAACTCCTTCAAACTTTCTTTTGTACCAGTAACATTTTTCCCAGAACCAAAAACAGCTATGGCTCACGTAATAATTTCATTTCAATCGGATGTACTTTTTTTTAATCTTTGTTTTCTGATTGTAACTGAAATTTCTGAAAAATAATTGTAATGTGATGGAATAACATGGACGAAACCCCCCCCCCCTCCCTTTCGTTATTAATAGTAGTTTGTGTTTTCACAAGCATTGCTCATCTGGTAAAGATTTTGCCCAATATCTGAATGTCAAATGTTTGCAGGCATCTGTGACACAGCACAATAAGTAAGTTGTGTATTGAGTAAAATTGTTTAGTTTCGGCAAATAATCTTTGTTCTAAGCAAGGAAAAGTACCCGGATGAAACAAACTACCTTTAGTGATAAATACAGAAGACTGCTTACGTATATATACCTACCTGTCTACCTACTTATATTCATACATACTTACCTACCTATATAAATACATGCTTATAAACATGCATGTCTGTGTACCTGCATGCATATATACATACATACCTGTATACATACATTCCTGTGTATCTATCTATACCTACCTACCTACCTGCATAATACATATGGGGGGGTGAATACGCCTGTCCGATAGGCAATCATCGACCCATAGCTGATATACTAGCATCAGGGTTAGCGAACCATAGCTGACCAAGACCCTGTCCCATCTCTCCGTTGGTATCCCTAAGAACAGGTATAGCCTGGCTAAGGGGGCAGGGATCGTCAAAGTCCCCATGGTGGTGGAGTCTACTAAAGAACCACTGCACATTCCTGCTCTTTATCTGTACTCCGGGACTGAAAAAGTAGCTGCCATAGCCCACCCCCCACGCCGATACGATGCTGTACCTCAACATCTCTACAGCATCGGCTGCAGAGAACACCAGCTGGCAGTTACAGGAAGTTAGTATAAGTACAAGTACAATACATATCTACCTACATGCATTCATGCCTATATACCTATCTACATAACACGTAACTGTGTGTCTACCTACATGCAGGTATACCTATATACACAGTACTCATTTACCTTTATATATACATACATATACATGCCAATCATTCCAAAACACCCAGTGAAGTTGAGGAGATAGGTATAGATGAGTTATGGAATTCTTACAGCACAGCCATAATCACAGCAGCAAAAGTAAGCGCTGGATTGGAAAAACCAAATAGAAAAGCATGGATATCAGATAAAACATGGAAGTATATACATGAAAGACGAGCAGTCAAATTAAACATGTTGAATGCAAAAGCAGATCATGAAAGAGATTCGGCAAAAGCAAATTACAAAGACATAGACAAGAAAGTAAAAAGTTCAGCTAGAAGGGATAAAAGAGAATACATAGACAATATGGCGAAAGAGGCAGAAAAAGCAGCAAAAACAGGAGACAGCAAAACTTTATATAACATACAAAAGAGGCTAACAGGTACTATTACATCTAAAGAAAGACCAGTCCTTAGCAAAACTGGAACACTATTAACATCAAATAAAGACCAAAAGCAAAGATGGGCTGAACACTTCCAAGAAATACTCAATCGACCACACCCAAAAGAAGTGTTAAACCTTGAAACTGACTTACCAGCCCCACAACTAAATGTCAATCTAGATGAAATTGAATTGCATGAAATTGAAACAGCAGTGAATTTAATGGCTAACAACAAAGCTGCAGGTGAAGATGAAATAACAGCCGAGATGCTAAAAGCTATCAATAGTGACAACATGAGACAACTACAGAGAATGTTTAACAAGATTTGGAAAGAAGAAAAGGTCCCTTCTAATTGGAAGAAGGGAATCATTGTGAAAATACCAAAAAAAGGCAACCTTAGTGACAGTAAAATTCTGTTAAAAATCATAATGGGTAGACTTCGAAAGAAAATAGAAGAAGAAGTCAATATGGTCCAAGCTGGCTTCAGGCAAGGAAGAGGATCAAGAGATCATATATTCAATCTAAGATTAATAATAGAGAAATGCAGGGAGTTTAATGTGAATCTATATTTATCCTTTATAGACTACTCAAAGGCATTTGATTGTGTACAACACCAGAAACTTTGGGAAATAATGGAAAAAATGGGATTTCCAACACATTTGATACAATTAACATCACTGCTGTATTTAGACCAACAAGCAGCAGTAAGAATAAATGGTGAAACAACAACTTGGTTTGACATAAAATAAGGGGTCCGTCAGGGGTGCATATTGTCACCCTACTTATTTAACTTGTATACTGAAAATGTAATGAGGAATGTTAGAGAAGATGTAGACAAAGAATATTACGATGCCATAACAGTTGGAGGTTATGAAATACCAGAGATTAGATATGCTGATGACACAGTATTGCTGTCCACAACACAAGAAGGAATGGAAAAACTAATTATGTCAGTCCGCAAGAACAGCGAAGAGCAGAACCTCTATCTTAATGCAAAGAAAACTAAAGTGATGACAACTGACAAAACAAACAAGGCAACTGAAATATGTATCAGTGAGGAAAAACTGGAAGAAGTGGAGAGTTTTGAATATCTTGGATCACTACTAACTAATAATGGAGATACAATGAGGGAAATTAAAAGGAGGACATCTATTGCTCTTCAGAAAGTAAAACAAATAAAGAATCTGTATAGAGGAGCAGACAGAACCACAAAAATAAGATTTTTAAGGGCATGCATCTTTCCCATCGCAACATATGCCTGTGAGACCTGGACACTTAACAAAACAGCTGAGAAGCACATAAATGCCTTTGAATGTAATGCTATAGAAGAGTTCTCCAAATATCGTGGACACAAAAAAGAACAAATATATCTATACTACAAGAGCTTAATATTGAAGAAGGCTGGCTAGTAAAGAGGATTAAAGAGAGAAAACTTAAATATTTTGGCCACATTAAACGTCATGATAATTTAGAGAAGACCGTATTGGAAGGATACATAATGGGAAAAAGAAAAAGAGGAAGACCGAAACGAAGATGGCTGCAAGACATCGTTGATGATCTGGAAATGGATGCAGCAGCAGCAGGCCATCTTGCTCACAACCGAGAGGCCTACAGGAGTGCTGTTTGGGAGGCAAAGTTCCGCAAGGGACATGCAAAGGAATGAATGAATGAATAGTGACTGTAACAACTGGAGAGGAGTAACCTTAATATCAGTTGTGTCAAAAGTATTTTGCAAGGTCATTTTGAATAGACTCAAAGATATAGTGGATACTGCAATGAGAGAAGAACAAGCAGGATTTCGAAAAGGGAGAAGCTGTCTCGACCAGATCTTTACTCTCAGAATAATACTTGAAGAACATATTGAAAAGCAGAAACCATTAATACTGAATTTCATAGATTTTAAGAAGGCATTTGATAGCATACACAGAGATTCATTATGGAGAATTTTATGTCTATATGGAATACCATCTAAAATTGTCAACATCATTAAGGACTTATACAATGGATATGGTTGTGCAGTCAAGACAGAAGAAGGGATGAGTGAATGGTTCCAGATTGAAACAGGCGTGAAACAAGGATGTATACTGTCTCCTTTACTTTTTGGGATTACAATAGACTTCATAATGAAAAAATGCTGCACAGGTAACACAGGTATTGACTGGGTACATGGGACCCAACTAGAAGATCTTGATTTTGCTGATGACATAACTCTTATCAGTAATAATGTGAATTCCATGCAAGAAAAAACAGATAGCCTATCTTCACTGGCTAGCAAAATAGGACTTGAAATTAACAAAGACAAAACAAAAATAATGAAAATTCCCATCAATCAAAATGGAAAAATACACATAGAAGGGACAGATATTGAAGAAGTCAATCAATTTGCATACCTTGGCAGCTACATAGACCAGGATGGTGACACTAGAAAGGAAGTTAGGATCAGAATTGCAAAAGCAGCATCAATCTTCAAGAATCTTGAGAACATATGGAATTCAAAAGTTATAAGCACAAAAACCAAGTTAAGACTATTCAATTCAAATGTAATATCCACCCTCATTTATGCATGCGAAAGCTGGAAAACAACTAAAGAAATAGAAAAGAAATTAGACTCTTTTGAAAACAAATGCCTAAGGAAAATACTCGGCATCAAGTGGAATGAATTCAAGAACAATGCAGAGATAAGACAGATGACTGAACAACAACCAGTCTCACGGGTGATCAGGAAAAGGAGATGGACATATGTTGGCCACTTGATGAGAAGAAATGAGCAGAGAATCCCAAAACAAGCTATCAAGTGGAACACAACAGGCCGAAGAAAAAGGGGCAGACCGCGTGAAACTCTGAAGAGAACATTATTAAGAGAGGCCAAGTTAACAGGCATAAAATCCTTTGATGAGGTTGAAAGACTCGCCGAAGACAGGAAAAATTGGCGAACTACTTTGCGAGCCCTATGTGACGTCTAACGGCACGGGAAGGATATAATATATAAGATAAGATACATACATATGTCCCTGTTTTCCTATATACCTACCTACCCTCATCCACACATACTCGTACTTATGCAACTATATACCTACATACTTAATTTACATACTTACCTACATACCTACCTACCTACATACCTACATACTTATATATATACTTAACTACATACCTACCTACATACTTACCTACATATCTACCTGCCTACATACTTGTATACATCTGCATACCTAACTATACCTAGCTACATACATACCCACCTGTCTGTCTTCTGTTGTCTGTCTGTTTATGATATATAAAACACCTTTTCTGTCTTTGCCTCCACGTCATCCGAGAAGCAGTGATAATAGCTGACTTGACACCACAAAACAAACATTGTCTCAGATAATAAAAAAAAATGCTCAGTTTCGCCATTAAAACAATTTGCCAGCCAAATATTTACAAAGAGTCTGTGAAAATTCTGCTACACAAAGAAACCGCATGCAAAGAAAGCATGGAATCTGAGTGAATTTACGCTTGAAACCTGTGACAGACTATTCACAAGGACCGAAATAACAATATTTTTCTTTAAAAAAAAAATATTTACCAACTCACCCGTGAACTGAAATATCTAAAGATCAATATAACGACCAACACACAGCTTTCATGGACATACTTTTCTCCTTAGCTATTTGCTGACATTGCCATATTTTGATATTAATAAATGAACATTTTGTGGAAACAAAATACAAGACCGATACTAAAACTTAACGTGGTCTAACCTGCAGTGAAGGGGCTCAAAACAAAACAACAACGTAAAGAACAGGACATATTTTAAAAAAACCAACAGAATATTAGCGATGTGTGCACGTTGCGAGATATGGGACCTAATTAGCTAGAAACAGGTGCGTGAAATCGCCGGGTTTTAAAGCCAAGGGGGGAAAAAATGCGAATGGAAAGGATATTTCAGATTTATTTGAAAGATTATTTTGGAGTAGCTTGTTTTGCGGTGATAAGGAGAGAAAAAAAAAGGAGTATTCTTTTAATCATGAAAGGTCTTCTGTAGAGGTTACATGTAGACAATGGTTTAACTATTAGTCTCTCAGCTGGTGTAAAACTGAAACTGAACGAGTATCCTCCGTTTGGGCCCAGCTAACTTGTCTGCAGCATTGTTCCATCGGAGCTATCCCGGAGTGTGGATTTCGCGAATATGTTGGATACAGAGATGGAGGGGGATCTGTGAGCTGCAGGAAGAAACATAACTTGACAAGCGAAATACGTGAATTACACTAAAATAATTAAATATGGACACCATTAGCAGAGAAAGGAACTCTCGTGGATGCTCGGAAGGTTAGAAGTCAGACATTGCGGACGTAAGATTGACATCTCGGCTCAGCTGTCCTGGAGTTCTGGTACAGAAAACACATTTAGCATGACAGGTTTTTCTCGTTACCGATGCTTGAATATTGTAAACTCGGCCGAAGTAATGGGCACTAAGTAGAGCATGCCGTTTCTGGTGCCCTAGGGTACTGGGAGAGTGCAGAGTTTCGCCTTTCAGATTTGGATGTAAAAAAAAAAACAAGGTTTTGGAGCCGTGTAATTGTGGAGTCGTGAAACTGTGGAGTCGTGAAGTTATGGAGCCGTGAAGTTGTGGAGTCATGAAGTTGAGGGGCCGTGTAGTTATGGAGTCGTGAAACTGTGGAGTCATGAAGTTGAGGGGCCGTGTAGTTATGGAGTCGTGAAGTTGGGGGGCCGTGTAGTTATGGAGTCATGAAGTTGAGGGGCCGTGTAGTTATGGAGTCGTGAAACTGTAGAGTCGTGCAGTTGTGGAGCCATGAAGTTGTGGAGTCGTGAAGTTATGGAGTCGTGAAACTGTGGAGTCGTGAAGTTGTGGAATTGTCAAGTTAAGGAGTCGTGACTTTGTGGAATTGTCAAGTTAAGGAGTCGTGAAGTTGGAAGCATTGTGTATGAAGCTGTATCTGTTAGGTAGAAATACGCTTGAGTAGTCGGGCAGTGGAGAAGAAGAGACTCGAGGTTGCCAGCAATTTTGTTTATAGTGGGAGTGGGAGTATCGACTCTACAGCCTCAGTATAATGGAGTAATAGTATCAGTTCTCTAGCCCTGGTATAGAGGAGTGGGAGTATCGATTCTGCAACCCTAGTATAAATGAGTCGGAGTATCGACTCTACCGCCCTGGTATAGAGGAGTCGGAGTTATCGACTCTGCAACCTTGGTACAGAGAAGTTGGAATGTTTGATCCTATAATCCTAGTATAAAGGAGTGTCGACTCTACAGATCTATAGAGGAGTCCTCGCAATGAGAAAAAATGGACAAGCAGAATGAGTGATCTGTGAGACAGGTGGAGAAGAAGAATGAGTAGCCGCTATTAGATACATGAAAGAGGAGTTTGATCCGGGAAGAAAGAGTTTAAAAAAACTGCGGAAGAAACGATGAAATATGAAGAGGAGCAAAATAAAGATATTTTAAAATCAAGAATTGAGAACTGATGGCAAGCGACAGAAATGTTCTCTATAAAATGATATTTTAGCCTCCTGGCTTCTCATAGTCAAATCCCAGGGGCCCGTAGGCTTTCGACAGCGATACCGAAGACATCAGCGGTGTATGGGTGGGCAGGTTCTGCGACCTTTGGGTGCTTATTAATTATGAATGACTTTGTCAACATTGAGATCACCTCTAGCAAACTGCACACGCGTTGCGAATCGTTTAAGATACTTGTGGAATTTTGTGATAATGGCTAGTGATGTTGTGTAGTACAATTTTGCAAGACCAGGGATTTTCAAACTGATGAAAATAACGTATGAAGAAATTTGAACTTTAAGTTAGTTCAGTTACTTCTAATGTGAACTTCTCAAAGAAATGAGGATCAAGAAAACAAAGTACTTTGGCCATATATACTGGAGACCATACCAGAGAGAAAGTTGAAAGGAAAAAAAGAGCAAGAGGTAGACAGAGGTGTAAATGGGAGGATAGCATACGAGAGTGGGCAGGATACAACCTGGCTGAGAGCATCATCAAGGCGAAGGAGCGAGGAAAATGGAGATTCATTACCCCACGGTCCTCGTCTTGAAGACGACACAAAATGACGAAGATGAATCACTTCCAAAACAAGTTGAAATGACTTCATTTTTTGTTGTCCAGACTACAAGGAAAATCCAGATACCAGAAGAGCACTCAAATGTCACATTAAAACGTTTATTTGTTATATTATTTGTGTCAAGAAAAAAAATGACACATAATTATTGTTAACGTTTCCCATCCGTTGTCGAAGTTTCTTGGGTTTGTGTGGAGGGAATCCAAAATCATATAAAAGTCAAAGTTTCTATAGCCTGTGTGAAACAAAGATATCTTACTCAGATACAAATAATTTATACAGATTAGCTTTCATTTGAAATCTTATGTCAGTTATACAGATAAATGAATGTAATTCACTTTGCAACTAGAATGCACGGATTGCCGAGAATATAACGTCTGCAGTGTTTCTCAAAGTGGGCGATAACACCCCATGTGCGAATTGGAAAGGACCAGGGATTCGGTGAAAGAAACAGGGGCATGTGGGGGGGGGGGGTGCAGTGAAAAAAAAGGGGGCAGTAGGGGCCACTGAGGGAAAACGAACCAGCAGATTAGGGCAGTAATACCTCCCTTCTTAACACTTTTCAACCTGATATAGAGAAACTTGTGTCCCTACATGAAACTCATCCATCACATTAAAGGTTGAGAGAACAATGCAGTAGGTGAGTTTGAAATATACTTCGTGTTGTTAAAATGGCTTGCTAGCTGAAGTCTTTGGCTGTGTAATGCGCATCCTAGTTTAATAGGTCACTGTACGAATAGTACATAACAGGGGGTGGGGGTGGGGGGGGGAACTTGAGGATGTTGGCTCAGAGAAAAGGGGATGGCAGCCCGAAAAGGCCTGGGAAACACTGGTCTAAAGGAAATGAAATGACCAAATTATGCCACAGATAAACTGAATGGTAATTTGTGTCTTCATTCTTCGCAGTAAGACACGAAAGGGGTAACACTGTATTAATTCGTATTTAGTATCTATCTACAGAACACTGCATTTAGTTCAGTTACAAAAAACTCTAGATAAGTGTTCGTTCCATTTGTGGCAGTCCATGCAGGGTCGTGAGTCTTCAGCAAATTTTTTTTTGTTTGTTGGAGACGGCAGAATGTGCCATTTATGGGGGAATCGGATTCGGACAGCAGAAAATTAGAAGAGCGAGAGTCAGAAGTAATTCTGGGTATAAATCAGTGGGAAAATATACCATTAAGAAAGACGAGCCTGAAGATTTGGAATACCGGCTCTAGAAACTTGATTATATGCTATAGTTTATTTTTTTCTTTTACTGTTAGATGTTATAATTTTTAAGTGAGTGAGTGAGTGAGTGAGTGAGTGAGTGAGAGAGTGAGTGAGTCAGTCAGTCAGTCATCAGTCAGTCAGTCAGTGAATCAATCAGTCAGTGAGTGGTTGGGTTGGCATTGCATTAGGTGGGTGGATGGGTGAGTGAGTGAGAGAGTGAGTGAGAATGAACGAACGAACGAACATGCTTTATTTTCAAAGGGTTAAGAATTGGGCACGCAGGCCCTCTAACATTCTGCTCTTCATTATACAGCTTTCACTCAGCCACAGTCATCCAGCATTTATTAATGAGCATTAATAATAATGAAGACACAATTAAATGATTACATAAAGAAATAATAAACATATTTCTTGTCCATACACTCTGCACCCTTATTTATGCAACAGCATGAAATAAACTTGCATTCTTACATTCATTCAAAACTAAAATTAATAGAAAAGCTGTTAAAAATTACAACAATCAAGCCATACTTTAAACTACTTTAGACTACGCTTAGGAAGGTATATAGTCATATGTATATATATATATATAATATATAATGAACAGATGTTGACAAAATTTGAAGTTATAAGAATGAATATTACTTGTAAGTTTTACATAAGTTGGTAGGGCATTCCAAAGGTGGGCAGCTGAGTAAGAGAAGCTTTTTAAAAAAATATTATAAGCCTTGGTTTTGGGAGAATACAATTGCTTACGTGTTGCCTGTGTTTTGGGTTGGATTTGAACAATGACCACAGATAGGGTGGAGCATTGTGCGATAGAATTTTATGAATTATCTTGGCCTTGTTGAAAAGAAATCTGTTCTTGAGGGGTAGAATATCAAAATGTTTGTCATTATTTGTAATATGTGCTGCATGTTTGTCATCTATAAGCCTTACTGTTCGCTTTTGAAGTGGATAAAGTCTTTTCATGTTTGGCGTGGAGCAACCATTCCAGACTGTGGAACAGTAGTCAAAGTGTGATATTTGTGATATGTAGTATAATCTTCTGGTGTCTGTGTCAAGAAAATGTTCAGTTTTAGTAAATTTGTAAACTTTTTATGCAATGAGTTTGATTAGATTGTATACATGATGATTCCAGTTGAGGTAGTGGTCAATCATGAGATCTAGAGTTTTATGTTCACTAACATTCTCTATCTGTGAAGTTCCAGCATTGAGCTGTAGTGTTGTTGTTGGTGAATTTGTTCATTTCTCTCTTGTTGTAATGAGCATGGATTTTGTTTTTCTGGTGTTTATGAGCATTCTGTTGTTGTTGCTCCAGTTAATTAGACTGTTTATTTCAATTTGAAGAGTTGACTCAAGGTTAATACAGTCATTGTCACTAGTGTAAACTGTGCAGTCATCAGCAAAGAGGTCATAAGGTGATTTTTTTAGATGAAGTGGAAAATCACTTCCACACTGAGAGTGCATGGGTGAATGAGTGAGTGAGTGGGTGGTTTTGTTGGCATTGGGTGAGTGAGTGGGTGGTTTTGTTGGCATTGGGTGAGTGGGTGGGTGAGTGAGTGAGTGGGTGGTTTTGTTGGCATTCGGTGAGTGAGTGAGTGAGTGAGTGAGTGAGTGAGTGAGTGAGTGAGTGAGTGAGTGAAGTAAAAAATGTATACAGTAGTGTAGTGTAGTGTGGTGCGATGTAGTATTGTGTGGTGTGGTGTAGTGTAGTGAGTAGTAGGAAGAAAACTGGGGGGGGGGTGGAAGAAGAAGAAGAAGAAGAAGAATGTTGAGCAGTTAATGCTAACCTAATATTCCTCTTGTTAGATAACTTCTTACAAGTCGTAGCTAGAACTTGCCATCAATTCCCACTTGGGCCCACAGCGACACAATGAGTTTAATTTTCCGCCTGTCTTCGCTTCTACGACCGTTAATCCGCAAAACAGCAAACCAGAATTTAATAGCGCTCTCTTCGAAATCCGGATGAATAACCAGCAAATGAACTGGGCGTTGAGCCGTTCAAACCGTGCACGAGCATGCATCGAACTTTCGTGCTGGACTGTCGTATACAGTAATCGAGTCTGAGAACCAAGTTTTGGGGTAACCGAAGTTATATCGCTTTCCCTGTACACAAGGAGTTCGTACACTGCCTTAGGGAAATAAACAGCTTTGCCTGAAAAAAAAGGATTTGAAGTTGAAAAATCGCGTACTCACGTGCATGTAGCACTCTGCCAAGGCGCTGTCATAACTGTTTATAATCAAGCACACTTAAGACACCTGGAGGCAGAGAATAAACAGCAGATGCCCACAAGATCCCATACTAAGGCTAAACAAGCAACAACAAACTCAGTTTACGAACCGGGCAATACAGACAGCGCTCATCTCCGCAGGATAAAGTCTGCGCCAACGGTCCCATGCATGCGCCAAAAAAGCCCCCAGACTCCTGAACACATACTACAGACCTGCATCGTATACAGAGACCTTAAAGTCCAGAATATGGCCCCGAGAGAGAAGCATAGAGGAGAAACTCTAGGGTTCCTACGAAGACCTTCTGCTGAGAGCAGGATTCACGGAGGCAACCCCTGTTTTGAAAGCTGAGCATACGAAACTGAAAGCAGAAGAAGAAGATCCGGCAGACTAGAAAAGTTCGCTATATCTGGTCGCAACTCTAATCTGTGTCTCTGTGGTGACTGATGTATCAACTAGTTTTGGTATTCTAGTCTGAGAAGAGTGTCTGCGAAAGATAAAAGGAGTGTACTAGACCAGTACCATAAATAATGACCTCTTGTTAAGAGAAACAGACGTGTCATGACAGCCGCCTCTGTCGATAGTGTCTGAAAAGAGACGGTGGCAATAGTAACATGATGAGAATGACAGACGAATCCTTATCACGGAAAGCTTTGATGTGGGCTTCACTTGGCAAAAGAAGCATGGGACGATCCAAAGAGACATGGAGACGTACTGCAGAGATAATGCTAGTAAACAAGGGACTGACATGGGAGACAGCCACGAAGATAGCGAAGGACCGACAGAAATGGAAACCTCTTGCTACCAGCAGTCTCATGTCTCTTGGGCACTGACGGGAAGAGAGAGAGAGAGAGAGAGAGAGAGAGAGAGAGAGAGAGAGAGTCGGATCAACGAGTTCTGGACCATGGTCACTCACGTGGTGGTAGAGCTTGTTAAGAAACCTGTTTCAAAGTTCCTCGTCCAGGAATAGAGAAGACCCCTTTAGTCTATTGCTCATAGGACTGGATGCTTTATTTGAAGATCCAAGCCTGCGATCCAGCGAAACGGAAACCCAGTCTCCTCCATACCCTCGCGTGATAACTTTGAAATGTTGGGAACACCTCTTTTTAACATTGAGCAGTATCATAGTTCATTTTGCTAGCCTTTACAAACTTCACTGGTGAAGAACATTCTTTTGTTACTGGACCTTACATAGATCTCTGTTTGCCCTTGACTCTAGTTCTTCGCTTCAGGTTTTAGCTTCCTCTGTCTCACCCACTGTCCTTCCTTCTGCACTCTAATCTCCCATTTCAGCAACAACAGCAAGAACAACAAAAACCTTCATAATCATCTTCACCGTATCGGATGTCCCCCTCATAATGAATAGTAAATGTGTTGAAATTTTAAGCCTCGATAATGTTATCGATAATATTATCGTTGTTGTAATCACCTCTGCCCTTAATACAGTAGTTTTTCTTCAGGGAACTGGCATGCAACTCTTTCAATGTCGTTTTCTTTTTGTTCTTGAGCAGCGTATCAATTTCAAGATTATTTTATTTATCTCCTCAACCCAAAATGGAAAGTAGAAGGAACGAAGGGGCATAATTACTTGCAAAGCGATAAAGCGCCGGGTATTGAAGACGAAGAACGCCTAAAAGATCATATAATAGATACAAGGAACATGAACATTAGACGCGACGTTTTTTTTAACATTCTGTAAAAGTGATGGGTATAATTTACATTGAGCTTTTTAACACCGAGTTCACATAGCCATGAAGTGGTTCTTGTGATCTGTGTCCCAGATATCTGAAACCACGATGATTTCGCAAGATATGGCGTGCATTTTGGAGTCTTTGTTGCAACTTTTTTATTTGTTGAAATACACTCTCACATTAAATTTTACGCTGACATATTCAGGTGTTCAATTTATTTTACAGTTTAGGCCACCATACTGATAATCTAGAAACTGCAAAGATGTAAGGTGGAGGGAAAAGAAAGATGTAAGGTGGAGGGAAAAGAAAGATGTAAGATGGAGGGAAAAGAAAGATGTAAGGTGGAGGGAAAAGAAAGATGTAAGATGGAGGGAAAAGAAAGATGTAAGATGGAGGGAAAAGAGAGATGTAAGATGGAGGGAAAAGAAAGATGTAAGATGGAGGGAAAAGAAAGATGTAAGATGGAGGGAAAAGAAAGATGTAAGATGGAGGGAAAAGAAAGATGTAAGGTGGAGAGAAAAGAAAGATGTAAGGTGGAGAGAAAAGAAAGATGTAAGGTGGAGGGAAAAGAAAGATGTAAGATGGAGGGAAAAGAGAGATGTAAGATGGAGGGAAAAGAAAGATGTAAGATGGAGAGAAAAGAAAGATGTAAGATGGAGGGAAAAGAAAGATGTAAGGTGGAGAGAAAAGAAAGATGTAAGGTGGAGAGAAAAGAAAGATGTAAGGTGGAGGGAAAAGAAAGATGTAAGATGGAGGGAAAACAAAGTTGTAAGGTGGAGGGAAAAGAAAGATGTAAGATGGAGGGAAAAGAAATATGTAAGATGGAGGGAAAAGAAAGATGTAAGGTGGAGGGAAAAGAAATATGTAAGGTGGAGAGAAAACAAAGATGTAAGATGGAGAGAAAAGAAAGAAGATAAAATAGAATGAGTCTTAGATTTCTTCTCATAGAACAAATCTGGACTGGACTGAAATGGCTGGACCAGAACAGAAAGTCTGCTTGTGACCTCTGTCCTATAAGTAGGTGAAGATGAGGTATGCTTGACAAATTGTTATGTACTTCTATTCTAGCTTGGGTTCTAGAAATAGAAAAATATACGGCATTCATGACAAACTATTATGTGCTTCTAACCTAGCTTGGGTTCTAGAAATAGAAAAATATACGGCATTCATGACAAACTATTATGTGCTTCTAACCTAGCTTGGGTTCTGCAAGTAGGCAAAGATGCGGCATGCTGAACAAGCTATTATGTACTTCTATTCTAGTTTTGGGTTCTACAAGCAGATAAAGATGTATAACAAACTGTTATGTACATATATTGTAATCCCTCTTGCAATCAGACTAGAAGTTTCTTAAAATGGAAGTTTAAATTTAAACCATCTTTCCTTCAATTGTTGCTCGTTTGTCTAATTTCTTTACTGTACAGGATGGTTGTTAATAATATTTTTTTAAAGTTCAGATTTTATTCCATAGTTTCATTTTGTTCAGCTTGTAAAATTAGCGGCATGAACGTATTTGTTTTTTAACAAAATACAGTACTGCGACGTTTCGTTTAAACTACCGTATTCGTCTAACACAGAAATGACCCAGAAAGACAAAGGTTCACAATGCATTAGAGGAAGGAACAAGATTAAGGAAAGAAAAAAAATCACACGACTGCCATATATTATGAATTCAAATAGTGGGATTTATATTATTTATATTGCATTTGCAAAAGCTTTATTTCCAGTGGTCATATTCATTTTAAAAAAATATTTTTAGTAGTTTGTACATGCACTGTGTTGTATGCGCGACTTAAAGGCAAACCCATAATGAAGTCCCCCAACTTCTGAGTTGGTCTCCCCATCACGGAGGTGACTGTCTTGTAATCGATTCTTGCTATAGGAGTAATTACCATCTCATTTTCCTTACAGAACTTGGGGGTCCGCAGTTTGTGAGGGTATTGGCCCTGAAGTGCGCAAGATACATAATTCAATATTTCCTGACACGGGTCGAGCGCTACATGATCAATGCCCCGAGAAAACAGACCGGCACAATGTTTTAAACTAATTGCCAGCTGTTAGACAATTACAGGCGCACCTCAAGAACTGTTAGCGAGACGTGTTTATCGCTGTACTGTAAATACCTCTAACGTTAACATCATAATGAAATGAAAACGTGTTGAGATTTTCAGCCCCGAAGCGTTACTGGTTATCGATACTGTTATCGTTATCATAACCACTTTGTTCTTATTGCAGTCATTTTTTGCCGTGACTTGCTGCACAACTGCTTTTAAATAATACGAGAGGAAAAAAAGGGGGCGGGGGCGGAGTAAATCAATTGAAAGTTACGCTGTAATCGCAAAGGATAGAAGTTGACGCAATACCACTTGCTCGTAGTGACTGATGGGTAGTTCGAACAGACACAGCGCAGCGCTCTGCCCTTATTTTAGTTCCCAAAGTAAAAAACAAAACAAAAAACGCACAGCTGTAGGAGTGCACCATGATCGAAAATTGTGCTGTGCTGAGATTTCTTTGAGCAGGGCCAGTGAAACCTAATAGATATGGATCCACCACAGTGAACTGGAAAACATAAGACAAAGAATGCAGTGGGGAAAAAATAGTAAATTTTAAAAAGAATTCAAACAGCCCTCTGTCAAGAAAATCATGCTGCCCTCTGTCAAGAGAATCATGCAACCCTCTGCTAAGAGAATCATGCAGCCCTCTGCTAAGAGAATCATGCAATCCTCTGCTAAGAGAATCATGCAACCCTCTGCTAAGAGAATCATGCTGATCTTCTTCTTGGACATGAAAGGCCCCCATTGTGACGCATTTTCAGGAACACAAACAACCAATGACCAGCCTACCGTACTGCGCTACGCTTAGAGAGAAACCGAAGTCTACAGTTAGCGGGAAAAGAAGAGGAATTTTGCCAAAACTGTGCTGCAGCTGCAGCGCATGACACTTCACCCCCTCTTGCAGCAGCCGCGTCGGTGTAGGGAACGCAACATCTGTGGTCTGAAGGTTTTCCTTGATCTGGCACCATGCAATTATCACGTCTTCGCTCCGCTTATAGAGGCTCTCAGCGGTCTCAGGTTCACCTCTGATAATGAAGGAAGAAAACAATGAGGGCTTAGATTTGGGAGCAATCGGAAAAAACTTCTTCTCCCAAGGAATGAAGAAACTTGTGAAAAGTGCATCGACCTGCAGGAGGACTATGTTAACCAAAAAAAAAAAAATCTCCTTCATGTGGCGTGTCCTTTCCAGAACGTTGTCCCCCTCGCATCCTCCCTGAATGCAATGGAGTCTCGCGCAAGTTGACCGACGTCTCAGCAATGACATATGCAGACTTTCCGTGATGTCCTCCCCAATCTATTGTGTCTCTTGATGGGGCTGAAGTATCTTAGCTTTCTAATTTTTATGCTGTTAACGAGCCAGTTTCCTGCGACACATAGTCCCATCAGTATCTCTTTATTTGATTTTCTTTCTATCCATGATACTCTAAGTGCCCTTTTATAACATTTCATTTCAAATGCTCTTATTTTCTTCTCTACTGTTTTGTTGAATGCCCGTGTTTCTCATCCGTACGTTGCCACTGGAAATATGTAAGCTCTTAGTAAACATATTGTAGCTTTGTTTTCTTGTTAGTACTTTGCCACATACTGAAGAGTATTTTTCTAGCAGTTCCATGACGGAAACTATCGCAAATGAAGATTTGCGATAGTTTCCGTCATGGAACTGCTAGAAAAATGATATAACTTATATTCATTTGCTCATAGTTACCTGTATTGTAGGGTATATTGTCTTTACCTTTTTATTATCCCGTGTATTAACAGTGAGATACATGCAAGCGGTATAAGTATCCAATGTATAAGGCCAAACATTAGAGCTTGAAGTCAACGTATGAAACAGGTCGAAAGTGAGAATCATAAAATTAAGCACACAGATCCTTCTGATTTGTCGTCTTATATCTTCATCAGCCCTGACATTTTTTCTGTTATTTTGCGATATCCATCTACTCTTAGCTTGTGAGACCTGGACACTTAACAAACCAGCTGAGAAACACATAAATGCCTTTGAATGTAAATGCTGCAGAAGAGTTCTTCAAATATCATGACAACAAAAAATAACAAATATATCCATGCTACAAGAATTTAATATTGATTAAGGGTGGTTATAAGGAAGATTTAACAGAGAAAACTGAAATATTTTGGAAATATTAAACGTCACAATAATTTAGAGAAGACAGTACAGAAGAAATAGAAGAAGACCAAGGCGAAGATGGCTGCAAGACATCGTTGATGATCTGCTAATGGACGCATCAGCAGCAGGGCATCTTGCTTACAACCGAGAGGGCTCCAGGAGAGCTGTTAGGGAGGCAAAGTTCATCAAGGGACATGCAAATGACTGACTGACTGGCCTACTCTTACCGTATTTGCTCTTGACAAAAAAAAACAAACTGATTAGCAAATTGCTGCACAATCACAGTTGCGAGAAGTACACTTTTTTGACTTGTCAAATTTCAGAACTACAAGTTTTAATTTCGGTTCCCTTCCATTTCCCCTTGTAAGCCATATAAAGGTACGTATGTGTGCTTTCCAGCTTGTCGTTATCTCCAGATTGCGTGCACGTGATGGAAGGGTTTGGTTGTAGCAGATGTCTACGTAGATCTTACTGCCTGGCATAGTGTGGTAGATGATGTTGCAGGCTTTCTTTCGATCTACTGCAGATTTTGTAGAATGGTGTGTTTACTGTGTACCATATCTGTAGCTGAGCCGTGGCTATTACCGGTTAAGACCATATGAAACAAATTTAGAAAGTCAATAATTTTTCGCTGTATACTTTTATCAAAACGTTCAGCAACAGAAGCCAGATCGTTTTGTATCAGATCATATATAAAGAGGGGAAAAAGGTGAAATTAACACACAATATATTTAAAACCTGTTTTTGGCATGTAGTCAACGAATCCATGCTCATTCATTCATTTGCATGTCCCTTGCGGAACTTTGCCTCCCAAACAGCACTCCTGTAGGCCTCTCGGTTGTGAGCAAGATGGCCTGCTGCTGCTGCGTCCATTTGCAGATCGTCAACGATTTCTTGCAGCCATCTTCGTTTTGGTCTTCCTCTTTTTCTTTTTCCCATTATGTATCCTTCCAATACGGTCTTCTCTAAATTATCATGACGTTTAATGTGTCCAAAATATTTAAGCTTTCTCTCTTTAATCCTCTTTACTAGCCAGTCTTCTTCAATATTAAGCTCCTGTAGTATAGATATATTTGTTCTTTTTTGTGCCCACGATATTTGGAGAACTCTTCTGTAGCATTTACATTCAAAGGCGTTTATGTGTTTCTCAGCTGGTTTGTTAAGTGTCCACGTCTCACAGGCATATGTTACGATGGGAAAGATGCATGCCCTTAAAAATCTTATTTTTGTAGTTCTGTCTGCTCCTCTCCACAGATTCTTTATTTGTTTTACTTTCTGAAGTATGCTAGATTTAGTATATTGTTAATCACTAGAAGAAAGAGTGTGGGGGTACGCACACTCTGGTCTGCTAGTAAGCGATCTATATTTCACATACTAGAGTCAAAACTGGCGAACCATAGCCGAGCAATACCCTGTCCCAACCTCTCCGTTGGTAATAGACCCGGGCTGGCTGACGAGGCAGAGAGTGCCATAGTCCCATGATGATGGCGGCCGAATAGAAGAAGAAGAGGAGGAGGAGGAGTATAAGTGAAATTAAAACGTACAACCTTTTTTTAGACTTTCTGCTTGCTTCACGAGCAAGAGACAGAGAGTGATAAATCATATTAAAATGAGAGAGAGAGAGAGAGAGAGAGAGAGTCCGTTAAATCAAAAAAGGCATAATAATGCAACAGCGACATGGTCACATTTCAGTTACATTTTAGACGTCCATGTCATTCCGGTCTAGATCTTAACAGGCAGTGCTCAGGCTGTAGCAGTCAGTGTAATGATTGGGCCCCATCATGACCTAGCACGTAGTAAGAGGAAACATGCCGTTAATCGCTTCTTACAGTACCATTAGAAGGGAGCATTGGTCTTATTCCTTCTCCATGAAACCACTCCAGGCTCTGACCATCACAGGTGGATAAGGCAGAGTTGACCATCACATGTGAATAAGGCAGAGTTGACCATCACATGTGGATAAGGCAGAGTTGACCACCACATGTGGATAAGGCAGAGTTGATCATCACATGTGGATAAGGCAGAGTTGACCATCACATGTGGATAAGGCAGAGTTGACCATCACATGTGGATAAGGCAGAGTTGACCATCACATGTGGATAAGGCAGAGTTGACCATCACATATGGATAAGGCAGAGGAATGGTTGTTACGAAAGCGTTGTGAAAAGACATGATAGCGAATTGTACATAAAAATGTGAATATTATAAATTTTCATGATGTCAGTTTATATATAAAATCACTATGTTTGTAGTATCTTTCTTTCCTTGGCTGATAGAAGTATATATGTTACTGGGTTACGCATTTGAAACGGCCAATCTTTAACTTTCGGTAATATCACCATCATCATCATCATCATCATCATCATCACTTTTCATTCTCTTGAGAGCATTGGCCACGGACAAAGGTTCTCCAGTCATGGTTGTTCTTGGAATTATTCTCTGCTTCCTTCCATGTGCATCCCTTGTCTCTGAGCATTGACATAATTTCTCTTCCCCAAGTAAGTCTAGGTCTTTCTCGTTTTCTATTTCATAATAATAATAATATGGTAATAATAATATAGTAATAATATGGTACCTATCAAAATCAACAGGAGTAAGCCAAGAGCCGAGGTTCAACTTGGTCACAAGGAATGTGACGGTGGTGGCCGGTCAGACAGCAGTCCTTCCCTGCTCTGTGGACTACCTGGGAAGCTATAAGGTGAGTTCTTGCTTAAAACATCTGCTCTAAATGTTGTTTATGTCTTTTACACAGTCAGCCTTTTTATGCCCCATATGAGGGCAGTGATTTGTTTTATGTCTGCGAGTCTTGTTAAAAAATCTGTGTCACCTTGTGACAAAATTTAAAAAAAATTGTGAGAAACTACTTAAAGTAAGCATTGCAGCATAAATACTGGAACTGGACTGTGCGTATTTGGAAGTTTGGATCACACCATTCACACAGCGAGATAACATGGAGAGGAGCGAAGCAACCTTCCAAATCTTCCTTCTCGGTAAAAACTGAAACAAACGTACATCTAATGAGCAGTAAGCCGTACCATCACGTGGATTAACATCCATCATTGTCCCGCTGGTCAGAGTGCTACAATATTTATCAGCAGCTTTATCTTTGATGCCCAGAAAAATCTTAACTAAGTACAGTATGCCGGATCTGATAACAGCTTCATCTCTATGAATGATATGTATTGGATTCAATCGTTGTTAAAAATCAGATGCCTGATAAAAACCTGTT